>WAAB01012078.1:0-83622 GCA_013389865.1 Piaya cayana | reverse complement strand
CTTTAAGAAACAGGTAACCCCAAAAAGTTGTTCAGAACTTTTTAAAAAAAGAAAAGAAAATGTTGACTTCATGAAAGCCAAATCTTTCCAAGAAAAAGCACTGGTGTGGCTCAGATTTTCATAACTGAGTCTAAAGAGAAAGCATGACTTCAATTTATTCCAGTATGGTCAATTATTATGAACACAAAATAGGCAGCAAACTGAGATTCTCATCCTGATTTAGAGATATGAACATGGATATCTGTTGTCTCAGGTGAGCGGTCTAAACATCACCCTTTAAGAGCAGAATATTTTTTTTGTTTTCTTAACAGTAGCCTCAAACAGCTTATATGCTGATCCCACCATGAAAGAAGAAAGAAGCTGAAATCTTGCAGAGAATGTGAAATTAAGAAAGCATTTCCCCCTGCTCTCTGTAATCCCAAATAGATGTTGTATTTCATGTATTTAATTGCCCCTCTAAAAATGGTGCCTAGGGTACCACTTGTCATTAGGAGCTACAGAGCTCGTTTCCCTGGTGCTCTCTTTCCCTCAAAGCATATTTTAGTTACTTTAATGCATGTTTGAAGATATGAAATCAAACTTAGAACATCAGCATGCCTATTAGGCTCTGGTATGACAATGTCAACACACAAAGCATATGGATTAATGCAAAAGTAGAACAAATAAATACAGCTGATGTTCCTGTCAAGCAGGAACACTTACAGAATTTTCAATTCCAAAACTAATCAGTAGTCTACAGCCTGCAAACATTTCATGAGTTTTCTACTCTACATGCAATGCAATCAAACATCACCATCAGAATAATATTACTGTAGACAAGGCATATAGCTTTGGCTTCAAATCAAAGAAACAGGACTGAAACTGCACTTGTCCCATGGCTGGGACTAGCTACAGTTGAGATCTCCAAGCAGCATGCAGTTTCCTATACTGTACATGGTCTATAGTAATGCCTTTACATAATGAAGTATTATGGAAAGAGTTTCTGCTTCAGCAGTGAATTGATTTCCCCAAGTAGATTTCACTTGAGGAGAAATTGTCACCTTAAATGTTATCTGGAAGGTGCAGCACTTCTTTTTCTTTTGTTCAGAGCTTGTGTGCAGTTTAATTAGGTATTGGCTCAGCAAGCTTCAAAGAACTACAGTGAAATTAACAACAGAAGCAAACTTTTGTTTCTCCTCCCAGGAACATCTGTCTCCATGGCAAACATTTAACTCAGTAGGGAAACAGCAACACTGTGACCTCTAAATCACAGAAAATCCCAAATAGGGTAAGGTACATGGAAATCTACACATCAAATTCATTCCAGTTGATGCAAATGAAAAATAAGCATTTTCTAGAACTTCACCCAATCTTGACTTCGGCTTCACACCATCTTCAATCTTAAGAATAATTAAGCTTAAAAAGTATAACAAAGATGCTTGCTTGCATTTCTGTATGCTCAAAATGTAATAATACATGGGCAAATTCATAGAATCATAGGCAGGGACACATTCCACTAGATAAGGTTGCTCAAAGCCTCGTCCAACCTGGCCTTGAACACCTCCAGGGATGGGGCAGCCACAACTTACCTAGGCAATCTCTTCCAGTGCCTCATCACTCCCATGGTGAAGAAATTCCTCCTTATGTCTAGTCTGAATCTGTCNCTGCTGGTCATGCTTCTTTTGATGCAGCCCAGGATACAATTGGTCTTCCGGACTGTGAGCACACATTGCCGGCTCATGTCAAGCTTCTCATCAACCAGCACCCCCAAGTCCTTCTCTGCAGGGCAGCTCTCAATTACATCATCCCCCATCATGTACTGAAATCAGTGATTGCCCCAACCCAGCTGTAGGACTTTGCATTTGGCCCTGTTGAAGTTCATGAGGTTCTCACTGGCCCACTTCTCCAGTCTGTCCAGGTCCCTCTGTATGACATCCCATAGTTCCACTGTGGCAACTGCATCACTCAGCTTGGTGTCATCTGCAAACTTGCTGAGGGAGCACTCAATCTTGCTGTCAATATCATTGATGAAGATAAAAAATAATCAGTTTGATGATTCCTTTTCTAACTTTTTTTTAATGACTCCTCCTGTACCTCTTCTTTTATCACAAGGTAGATGGTTATTGAGAAACTGGATTCATTACAGTGAATTAAATATTATATTTCTCATATCAACCATATGTGATATGTATGAGATAAGCCATACATTTTATCTTGCATATCTATTCTGCCTTTCTTGAAGGACTACATGCATTATTGTCAATACTACTAATAACAATTAATAAGCAGGAAATCAAGAAAGATCTTTTTCTTAATGCAAAAAAAATGTCACTTTGCAGTGTGGGCATATAAAGATATAGGCATGACATTTAAAGAGCTGCTGCTGCATAGGCTATGGAAAATAAAATGACAGAGGAATCCTCAAGGATCATGGTCATATTTCCATGGATCTGCCTTAACTTTGCATAATTATTGTAGAAGCACAATAAAGGTCTTCTAACATTCTTGTCCAGAAAAGGTGATGTCAAAGTATACTTCTGGTATTTCTCAAGGCAAATCAACTTGAAGTACAAGAAAGTATTCAACAGTTTTAGTTAAGAATAAATCTATCAAGAAAGACCCAAAACCAAAAGCCATACATTGAAATGTGCCTTTGCATCTCCAGCTAACTTAGAGGTACAAGCAGAACGATCTTGACAAGATTTGGTAAGTTTGATTTGATACCTGAAGTATCCACTAGCCATGATCCTTCAAGCCTTCTGCTTCCATTTATAGCTACTTCTTCTCAACTCTGTGTTCAGTTATCACCCTCTGCTACGTCACCCCTTCAGAGACTGCTGAATTTGAACAGAGAACCTGCACACCTTCCTTGGGCCCAGATAGACTATCCCTCAGAAAACAAGGTTTGCCCAGGTGACTATTGTCTGCAATGCACAGAAAATCATTGCTGGGAGAATTGATTAAACTTACTAAAGGAAGGGGCTGAGAAATCGAGGTAGAATCATAACAAGAAAAATGTTTGCATCAATAACATATTTCCTCTCACTTTAAGCCTCATTCTTCGACGCTGATTTTTGACATGAGAGCAACATTTCTGTTATATCTAAATACCTTCGATTCTCAGGAGTGTCTTTGGTATTGCCCCATAAAGAGCAAGTCTAACCCCTGGGTTTTCTGCATGAATACGTTTGTCTAGAAAATCAAAGTACCCTGGAAGGATTACTATTTATTACTCAAAGCACTGATAAATCAAAGAGAAGGGATTATCATTAATAAAGCTATTTGGCTTAGCATGAGCAGCATTCATAAACAGTAACTTTCTCAAATACAGAGGACATAGTACCTTGTGCAACAACAATCTTTGAAGTTGATTGCTTACAGAAAAGTCTTGTTTTGTCACGAGTATTGCATACAAATTCCCCTCCACGTGGTCTAATGGTGCATAACAGCTATATCTGTGCTTATCTGAGAGACTTTCTGCATTTTCTCTTCCTAGTATCCTTGACTAACTAATACAGAAGTAAAGACACTACTACATTCTCATGCCCTGGAAACAAATTTTCCCTGGCCTTGGACAAACGACTGCTCACGACCCAGTTTTACACAGGCACAGCTGTTTGCACTGCTTTATCCCCACCAGGGTTCTCATTCTGAGGCGAGGAGTCTGCTACGGAGTCCTGAATAATCTTAGAGCGAGGATTCTCAGTCCTGGATTTTTACTGTAATCATGCCATCCCATTATAGTGTCAAAGCAAAACTTACTGAAGGAAGCTAGCTCCTAGCTTCCATATTCAAAAGGAAACTATGCAGTCTCCCATAGGTTTTACATCATTAAATAAAGTGATGTGTGCAGCTTCCTCTCCATATGTCATGGTTTAACTTCAGTTGGCAGCTAACACTCATGCAGCTGTTTCCTTACTACTTCTGACCCTGGTGGGATGAGGGAGGAGAATAGAAAAAATAGCTAAAACTCATGGGCTGAGATAAAGACAGTTTAACAAGACAGCAAAGTCAGAGGGGAAAAATAATAATAATAATAGTAGTAGTAGTAGTANGCCTAGAGAGAAGGCTCAGCAGTATAAACACTAATTAGCAACAACTGAAAACATGAGTGTGTTTTCAACATTATTCTTGTATTATATCCAAAACATAGCACTACATCAGCAACTAGGAAGAAAATAACTCTATCTTAGTCAAAACCAGGATATCATAGCATATTATATTGCTCTACTTCATGCACAAAGTCTTCACATATAACAAATCTAGCTGCAGAAGTGAACAATGAATGGTTATGATTTTGATTAACCTTAAATAGCTTTCAGAAATTTTCTATTTCACACAAAACCAATTCATATTTTCCATGTTAACTGAAGCCATTTCTATTCAGCTGTTAAATGTCTACAAGCCTTGAATATCTTTAATATTTTATATGTGAAAAAATTAGCAAGCCCTGGATAATTGAAATTTTGCAGCCAATAAGGAGCTACCAAATCAAGGCCATTTAAACCATTAACAGTCCATAAAATAACAACAAAACTCAAGTCATAAGTAGTAAGGAAGAGAAGGCATGCATGAACTCATTCAACGTTGTTATATGTTATAGATTGCAGTCGTATCAGTATTTTTTAAATTTTACTGGTTTGAAAACAATTTGAATGGGATGTTTCTTCACGAATGCATAGATATGGGCTTTACAGGAAAAAAAATGAATTTAAGTTTTGAGCAATTTATCAAAAAAGTTCATTGAATTCCATCCAATCCAACACTTTCGATCAAATGCACTTCACTATTTTTCATTACTGCAACTCTGCCACCAGCAGGACAGTTACTCTATTGCACTACTCAACACTCATTGCTTTCTTTTTGATAGGAGAGAAGTGACATTTAAATTTGTCACTTTTCTACCAGAAGTGTGAAATAAATAAAGCAGGTTGTTGAACATCCTACACTTGTTACTTTAACAACACAGAGAGATCCATAAGCTTCTTTCAAATCCAGACATCTGTAAGAGAGATGTAAAACCTGAGGTCTCCTTGAAGTCAGCTTACCTAGTACAAGGGTAATACAAACTAGCATAACAAGGAATAGTGTCAGCAATGTACTCTGGTATGCCATCCTCTTATGCCCTGAAACACATATTCAAGTAGGTTCCATTTACAGCTTCAATGCTACACACAAACTTCAGTTTACTCAGTTTTTTCTCTCTAATTTTTAGATTCAGAGGCTAAAACTATGTCAGCTGAATTTCACAGCTTCTCAACAAGTGACACTGTTAGGGACCAAATACTGAAAAATAGTTCCATGCATAGACACCTGGCGCAAAAGCATAGCCTTCAGTTTTATCATAATTTATTTTGGTGTTAAGTGGAACAAAATAAAGTTACTAAATTAAAAAGTGTCCTTATATTAAGTTATTTTAGGACATTCAGCTGTGTTAAATTCAGATTCTAACTTAACTCTAATTGACTTTCAATTGGAGCCTACTTGTTATGTTTTATTATGGTTCAAGCAACTTATTTGTAACAGTTTCATAAGTCCTGTCAGAACCTGTCTTTGGTTTAGGTGTGTTAACAACTGTGCTAGAGGTATTTAATATATGTATAAATAATATCAAGGGCTTGATTATTTCTTTAGTGTTATACAGAGTTTGGTTCATCAATATAAATCAGTGTGAATATTGAAGACTAATATCAATTCCTCCTTCCTCTTGCACCACTCAAGGTGCAGAAAGGGGGTAATTGTCTGGAAAGTGTCTGCAGAGGAAGGGAAGTACAAAGTCCAGTATTATCTTCTGCATGTCAGTGTTTCGAAGATTGTTACAGCTTCCCTGTCTTGTTCTGTCTGATAGTCTATGTGCTACCTTCAAACTGAATATACTTCTATTGCTGACAGCTATGCAGAGTCTGTATTCTCATATTGCAGCAATTCACCAAGACAACATAATGAGTTTGAATGTTCTATATTATTCTGAAAACAGAGAGAGCTATGGCTTCTAGAAAGATCTTTCTGTAATCTATGATAAACAAATGCACAAAACAAGTAAATGAAATTAAACAGAACTTCACATACATCTTGTAGGAGTCTCCAAAGTCATCTCTAATCATTATCCTATCTCTAATTTTCAGAAGTTTACAGTATACATTTATTTTACACCAATTTAAAACCATTAATACAAGGAATTTTTTTGCATCAATAATGTAAGCATTATAAGCAAGTGATCTTGATGTTTGGTATAAATTCTGTTCCTAAATCAATGTGAAATAGAATATAATTCTAATATTACACATAGTTCTCTACTTTTCCATTTTAATATCTAAGATTTATCGTCTAAGCAATAAGCCTTCATTGAGATAGCCAAACAACATGTTTTACCCTATATACTTCATATTTTACCCTTAACAAAATATATACATCTATATATGCATATCTGCCAAGGTAACACTTTACCAGTTCAGAAAAATGTCCTTGATCGGAAAAATTGACTAGGTTCAATATAGGCCTTTTTTTTTCCATATTAACTCAGTGCCTGAGAGGCAAGCAGGCATCTGATATTGCCTTAATGCACACAAAAATACATCTGTCAAATGTACACACTCAGTTTTAGCTGGTTTTACATTTTACATTCTCATGTTTCTTCTGTACATCTTCCCTGACAGAGAGGATTTCCTTCAGTAATCCTAAAGATTACAGAATCTCCTTAAGCCTCATGGATGCTGATAATTAGCCTGGCTCTCACACCAAGGACTTTGTAAGACTGTTGGACTTTAAGAAGTCCATGCTGAAAAGTATGAAGGTGGCCCAGAGTCTGAATGCCATGAAAGAATGAGGAAAACAGCAGCTGGATTTTCATAGAAGGTTACAGATTCTGGGTGGTCCAAAAAAGCAAGACAGTTTGAGCACTCAAATACCAACAGAGAGAAAAGATTCCCTGTGCTTATATCCAGTGATATTATTCTTCAGACTACAAGAAAAATCCAAAAATCTCAGTGAACATCTGAATTACTTCTTCATTAAGAACAAGAAAGTAGTACTGCCATTTAATGGAAAGCAGTCAACACTTAAGTCCATGTTACTCATTCATTTTTGCAAATATCATAGAAAAAATTCAAATCATAGTCAGAAAGTAAATCAGACCTTAGTGTAAGTAAGAATAAAATACCTGCTGTATTTTGCTTCTAGACCTGTACTATTTAGAGGCATAATATTGATAAGAGTGCACTGAAGTCTTTAGAGAAAAAAAATGAGAGACATTTTGTAAATTTATTTGTTTTGCCTACCTTCTGAAGTTAAGGGTAGCGGCATCTTTTTCCTCTCATTCCCTACAACTTCACCCTTTGATTTGGGTTATGAGTTTTATTTCCATAGACAAAATATTTATCTAGCTCAGGCCTGTCTCGCCAACAAGACATAAAACTGAGCCTCAGGGTTTCTCTTCATTAAAAAATTCCACAGCCTTTAGAATCAACGGGAACTTTCAATATCAGTGTCCTGGTTACATTCAAGCTCAGGTAAACACATTCTCTCCACTAAAACATTTTCCTACAGATTCAATTACATATTATATACAAGAAATAACTTGAAAAACAAAGCTGAATAGTGCTTCTCTTAAATAACTGTTATATTTGTATTGCGTACATTAATTTCATGATAGATTTTTAATGTGTTATACACATTTGTCTATTAAAACTATAAAGCAGCTTCAAAGAATCTACAGTTTTGTTTTCTTTATAGTATTAAGTGATATATATTTTCGTATGCTTTATGTTTTATTGAAGGCTATCACTTTTCCCTAAAATTGCAAAGAAGGAGGCTTGGTTTAGGAATATAAACAATATTTCCAGGATTATGCCTTCACTCCGTCAGAAGCTTTAGAATTAGTTTAGGATTTTATTGAGCAGAATCAGCAGGAATAATAAATCAATGATACTCTACAGTGCAAGGCCCCATATGCACTGTGAACCAAACGAGGGGTGCCAAAAGCCAGAATAGCTACAGTACTGAACCACTGAGAGAAATCCAGCTGTTTAGATACACTGTGGGTTGCACTCCTATAATAGCTGTAATTAGCACAATGTCCTATGGATAATGGATTTTATTCACACTTGGATTTTGATCCTATAAGGTTAGAAGAGAATAGCCAGTAACCCCCTCCTCCTACCTCCTTTCTTGAAGTAGAGCCTACAACTGAGACTGTGTGGCCAGAATAACACAGCTGTATGCAACCTAGAGATTGCCTCTTTCTGCAGGATTGTGACAACGATGACTTTCTGGTATTGTCCTCCAGTAAAATATATAGAAAAGATAAAAAGTGCAAAACTATACACTGCAGAAAACGTCCCTTTAGACTTCAGCAATAGTCACTGCAGCAGATAAATACTTCTTACACATCTCTATGCTAGCAACTGAGAACTCAAAAGCTAAAGACTTCCAAATATGAATTCAGTCACTTTTTAGCTGAAGCCCCTTTTCTTCTTTTCTTTTTTTTGATAAAACATACTTTCTATAAATCACAAAAAGGTAGATAAAAAGACAAATAAATGTCAGCTTTTTAAATGTCAAATGCACAAAAACCTTTCAAATAATATCAGCTATGAGCTCCTCAGCTCAGTAAAAAAATCTAGCTTTGCAAAATTGAACCATCTTAACAAGTAGATTTCTGACTGCATACTTTCTCAAGTTCACTTGAATCTATATTTCATGTGATTTTAAAGCTTATGAGCCAATAGAAGTCATGCAATTAAATCTCTTGTTCTAAAATTGCAGGAGCTAGCAATCTTCATTTATCTGACAAAATTTTAGTGCAGCATTCCCTAGACACTATTAGAAGTTCTATATACAACTCAGTCCCAAGAGGTACGATAATTTCATCATGCACTAGAATAGGAAGCATTAATATACAAAGCTTTATTCAATGTCCTCTCCTGCAAAAGAAATATGGATACAGGTTCATCAGACCACCATAAAACCCAAGTGACATTAATCCCCTATTTATTTCCTTCAGTTCCTTTTAAACTTCCTGTTTTCCTTCCCTTCATGGTCAAAACGTAATTGAAATACTTACAACCAGTACATAAAACCCTACACAAGCAATATATTTTTCCCAGCTAGTACTTAACCTGACCATTAAAGTGCAAACAGGCATGAACTAATAGGATGGTTCAGCATTTGGAAGAGGAGACAAACAAAAAGGCCTCAAATTCATTTGACCTTCTTTGGATATCCCTCTCAGCTACTGAAGTTCTGCACATGATGGGCTCCGATTTGCTCTGCTGACAGCATTTGGCATTTGCAGTGGATGAACAAATATCCGTCTCCCAGACATGCTGGTCTTGCCATCACCAGAGAACCTCGGGCAGCTAAACTCCTAACTTACAACTTAATTTAAGTTGTTAAAGATAGCTAGAGCAAACATAAATTTCTAAATTTCCAGAATCAGATCATCTAAAAAATTACCATGTTTATTTCTTAACTGTGTAAGATTGACTTCACCTGAGTAAGAAAACTTCTGCCAGAGTAGAACTGGCAAACTACAAGGAAAACCCAAAGATTTCAAAATTGTGACTATCACATCAGGAACTGCACATGGCCATCGCTGGCTTCCTTGATTAAGATACAGGATTTTTCCTCTCTTCTTACTTTCAGAGGCACATTTTGCAGAGCAAGGAACAAATTAAACAATATTTCATTATTCCTTATGTCTGAGTCCAGTGCTGTGAAACGCAGAAATTTAATAGCAGCATTTTTTTCTTTTGGGAGACACTGCTGAAGATGACAATCCCAGTTATACTGGCAAAGGTCTCTTCATCTTCCTTGGGACAGAGTCAATCCTTTTTTCATTTCCAGGACAAGAGCTGAAGCAATGAAGGAGAGGTACTCTTTTCTCATCCTGTGATCTTCCTAATCTGTAGTTGCCTGTGCACTTTGTACCAGCAGAAACTGCTGGCACCCAGTAAGTAACTACACCCACAAGAAATTTTTCAGTACAGAATGTTGAACAGCATTTTCCATTACAGGTACATAAGCAGACAGCATTGTTTATCCTGACCCCCAGAAATTATATCATGTTACCAGAATTGAAGCTGAACATTACGTAGCAAACAATTAACTCTAGAATATGTAGTTATAATGTATTATTCTATTGGACTCTTCTACAAAAAAATTTTGCCAGGTGTTTTTGGTTGCATAAACAGTAGTAAGATCAATTTTTTTGCCTTAAGCACCACACAGTAATGATACAGAATCATAGAATCATAGGAAAATCATAGGAAAATGTCTTTAGGATCATGAAGTCCAATTGTAAACCTAGCATTGCCAAGTTCATCACTAACCTGTGTCCCTAAGCACTACATCTACACATGTTTTAAATACCTTCAGCGATGGTGACTCAATTGTTACCCTGGGCAGCCTCTTCCAATGCTGGACAACCGTTTCAGTGAAGAAATTTTTCCTAACCTCCAATCTAAACCTGACCTGATGCAACTTGAGGGCCTCTAATCCTATCACTAGTCATTTGGGAGAAGAGACCACCACACACCTCACTACAACCTCCTTTCAGGTATCTGTAAAAACCAATAAGATCTCCTCTTAGCCTCCTTTTCTCCAGCCTAAACAACTCTAGTTCCCTCAACCACTCCTCCTAAGACTCTTTACCAGTTTTGTTGCCTTTCTTTGCACATACTCCAGCACCTCAATATCCTTCTTGTAGTGAAGGGCTCAAAACTGAACATGGTATTCGAGGCAAAGCCTCACAAGGCATCAACTACAGGGGCACAATCACTTCCCTCTAGTCCTCTTGGCCATGCTATTTCAGATATAAACCAGGATGCTATTGGCTTTCTTGGTCACCTGAGCACACTTATGGCTCATATTCAGCTGGTTGTTGACCAGCACCCCCAGGTCTTGTTCTCCTTGACAGCTATCCAGCCACTCTTCCCCAAGCCTGTAGCGTTTCCCTGTGCAGGATTATTTTTACTTAAGTACAGGACTCAGCACTTAGCCTTGTTGAACTCCACACTGCTGACCTCAGCTCATTGATCCAGTCTATTCAAATCCCTCTGAAGAGCCTCAAGCAGATCAACGTTCCTGCACAACATGGTGTTATCTGCAAACTTACTGAGGTTACACTCATTCCAGATCATTAATAAAGATATTAAACAGAACTAGCCCTAGCACTAAGCCCTGGGGAACACAACTTGTGACTGGCTACCAGATGGATTTAATTTAATTCACCACAACTCTTCGGGCCTGGCCATCCAGCCATTTTTTTACCAGTGAAGGGTAATCCCATGCAAGCCATGGGCAGCCAGTTTCTCCAGAACACTGTGGGAAACAGTATAAAAGGCTTAACTAAAGTCTAGTTAGGCAACATCCACAGCCTTTCTCTCATCCAGTAGGTAAGTCACCCTGTCATAGAAAGGAGATCAGGTTAGCCAAACAGGACCTGCCTTTCCTAAACCCATGTTGACTGGACCTAATCACCTGGTTATCCAGTACACGCTGTATGATGGCATTCAAAATCATCAGCTCCATAACTTTTCCTAGTGCTGAAGTTAGATTGATAGGCATGTAGTTCCCCAAATCTTCCTTCCGGCCTTTCTTGTAGACAGGCATTGCTAACCTTCCAATGACTGGGATCTCCCCACTTTAGCCAAGACTGCTGATAAATAATGGAAACCAGCTTGATGAACACTTGCATCAGTTCCTTCAGTACCTTTGGGTGTATATCATACAGCCCCATAAACTTGTGTGTATCAAAGTAATGTATAATGGTCAGCTACTCTTTCCACAACTGGATTAGCCTACCTTGAGTATTCCTTCCCACCACTTCAATACTGATAATGCTTTTGTTTTACAAATATTTTTCTTTAAAAAAAAAAAAAGTAAGCATTGATGACCTCTAAAAATCTTCTTTCCCCTCACTTTCAGGTGTTATCTAATCTTTAAAGCAAGAGCTTTCCCACACTTTTCATTCCCAACAATAAGATTACCCTCCACTAGCTTTAGTTTTGACATGGGAAAGTTGGAAGCACGTTAATTTTCAGGATAATACTCTTAAAAGATCTTTGCCATTGTATCACAGAATATCTCAGTTTATGCCCATATTTATCCTAATAGAGCACAATCCAGAGATTTTAATCTTTTGCTAATAGTGATAAAAACCAAACTTTTTCTCCAGTTGTTTGCAGGGAGCCCATCTAAATACCTGGGCACTTCCTGTGGATCTCTGGTGCCTTTAATCCAAATAATTCCCATGCTACTGTTTGTATTTTTACTTTCGTCTTATACTGCATACACACAGAATTCTCTATTAAAATCCCTGCAGCCTTTCAAAAAAATCCAATGAAATGAATTTTGTTTAAGATGCTAAGTGATACTTTAGGAAACTCAGCTGAGAATTGTAAAAGCTCCAGGGCTGGTGAAGTGCCTCCCACTCAGAACATGTGAACATAATCTGGCCAACTTCATATTCCTTATGCTTTTTTTTAATTTCTTTCTTAATCTGAAAGTTTAATGAAATCAGAGTATGTTCAATGATTATAAAATTGTGAACAAAGATGATATTTTCACGTCTGCCATATATATAAAGACATGCTGATTATTCAAATTACTGGTTTTTAAGAGGAACATATTAAATCCACAATATGATGATAAGTAATAATGAGCTCAAAAATATATTCCTCAAATGAACAAATGTAGTTTGGTATAAATTGTCATGCCTTTGAAACATGCTCTTAAAATTCAATTTGTAAATTACATCATTATAATCTTTCTTAGGTATTAAGGTCGCTTGTAGTAGCAATCACTTAGCTGAATAAGCAAGCCAGAACTTGTAGTACACACAAAAATGGTTTTAGTTTTAATCTCTGTAAAGTCTATGAAACTATTTGGAGGGGCATGGAGGAGTAAAAGGAGTGGATTCATTACATTTAGCCATTTTTATTTAATTTAACCTAACTGCCTAAATATTTAGGGATCAAAACAATGCCTCATACAATGCAATTAGCATTAACATTCTCAGTAGCAATGAAATGAAACTATCTGCTTGGTTTGTGCTAATGCACTGACAAAACAAGAAGTCCCAGTTAACACCTAGATGGGCACTTAAGAGAATGGCTATTAGCTTTCATTATTATAGGTACATTTCCCAAAGACTTCAAAGAGGCTTTCCTTAAAGTGGGGAGTGCTAAATAGGTCAGCAAATGGATACTCAAACCATTTCTGGGAGCCAGCCAGAAAACCTCGCAGTGATCTCAGCAGATTTTCAATCAAGCCTTCAGATCTCAGCTATTATATATTTTCTGCATCTTTTCAATAAGCAGTGATGGGTGTCTGTTCTGAAAGCTAAATACGTCTTTGTATTTTCTCTCACAAAAGATCAGAAGCCTTTAAGCACCATCTGGACTGCTTCTTTGTGTGTCTGTACTTTATGCAGATATGGTCTTCAAACACCAACTGCAAGAACTCTATTGTAGCAGCAGACAGTGACTGGGTTCCTTATCCAGGAATCCTTTGAAGTCAAAAAGATCTGGATCAGGCCCTTCCTATACTTTGCATAATAAAATTATTGAACCTATTGTTCCAGTTTATACCTGCCATAAATACATATCTATAACCTTATGTCATTTTTCTCCCATAAACTCTTACCTCCAAGGCATGCACCCATGGCCAATGAGAAGATTAATGGTTTCATAGGTAAGTTAACATCAGGATCTTTACTTAGGTTGAGAAGCACAGGAATCTGTAGTTTAAGAAGAAAAAAAGCGATATTCAGGAGACATTATCCAACCATTACCACAGTATGAATAAATTCATTTAAGCAAACAACTTAAACACCTAGCAAATCCAAAGAAGATCTTGTGGTTTGCATTCTTTTTTTTTTTTTTAATAGTATCTTTGCATCATATTCATGATCAATGTTCACTTTTCCCCTCTGACTATGCTAGTCCCATAAGCCAAACAGAAGGTATTATCAACATTAGGCCAAGCTGGGCACAGGTATGACTGGAAAAACTGAGGATTTCTTAAGGTTACGACTACCTCTTATTAGATTCTACTTGTTCAACAGGGAACTGACAGTGACCAGAAATAATTTCACCCTTCATTTCTTGAAACCTAATGGACAGAGCTGTACCTTCTTCTTGCTGAAAACAGCTATAAGAGATGCCCGGCCCTTCACAATCAAGATGGCTGTAGATCATGTGCCAGTAACTAAAGAAAATCCTGGATATTTTTATAATCATAAATGTCTGATTATAAAAATCTGTTGGGGAAAATTTGAGAAAAATCAATGTAGCAGGCTTCTGAATTCATAAGCAGATCTGGGCTGTTTTACTTTTTATTCTAACATTATATTTACCAGATAATGTAGATATAGTTCACTGTGACATATTTTTAAGTTTTATGAATTTCTTTTAATCATTTTAGCAAGCAGAATAAAGTAAAAACACTGAAAAGTGAAATGGCTTGTAAGGAGACATAATAGACTTCATTAGGCAATTGGTATAGAACCCCAAAATACAGTAAGCAGGCTTTCTAGTAGTGCCAGATCTCAGTCAGCAACACCTTTTAAAGCTAAACAACTTTTACTTTAGTTTGGAATAAATTATTTCAGTTCAACTTAATTGTGTAACCACTTGGTTTGAAAGAAAGGAGTAATCAGTACCCATAAATATGTTATTAGCAAGGGGAGAGGTGATAAGGTTATTAACATGCTTTTAACATGTAGATAAGTTTATTGGACCAAAAGGGAGAGAGAAAGAATAAGCAAACATGGCACTGCAAGAGACTAAACAAAAAGGAATTTATAGAAATAACGGTGATACGTCTTAAAATTAATGTTTTCTCAGACTCCAGGGTTTTCAGTAGTGAATGTAGATTTTTAATTTGGATGTACTGCACATGTCTTCTTTAATGGGTACGAACAGCTGTGTCCTGAAAAATGTTTCCACTTTGATGGCTAAGTGATGCTTACTTTTACTAACCTTGTGTGCTCTTTTGACATGGAGGACTTATGAAGAATCACAGCCCTTCCCCCATCCCTACTGCCAGTGGTGTTAATCATCCCTTTTAAATCATCTAATTGATTGACCTAGATAAGTTAATGTTTAAACAATTATTCTTGAATTACCCATTGCCTGAAGATGTCTATATCTAATTTAAGGTCTGAGGAAGGGTCAGCATGCCCGACATTTTGTCTGATTTTTTCCATTAAACAGTCAGAAAAGATTTCATTTCTCCATAAAAACTTTGTTTCTTACAAACTACCACAGCCAGAACATGAATGCAATTCAAAGTGCAGCTATATTTATTTCAAAACAATGTTGTTTTTCAACATAAATAAAATTAAACACAAATACTGAAATCACAGAATAAACCATCTCGATCAATCTAAATAAAATATTATTTTCTTATAATTTTTACCAAAGAGCCAAAACCTATTATTTAGTTCCTCAGAATTATTTGCAAGTATCCTGATGTACTACAGCAACTCACTTGATGCAGGACACGATCTGGAACCATGCAAACTAACAACACTTTTTAAAATTAGATTCCTCCTTCTGCATGCCCTGCCCAGCACAGAAAGTGTAGTTAGGCAGTACAGATGAAAATGATAATCCTATTTTCTGGCTATTGAGGTCAGTCTTAAAGTTGTTGCCAGCCAGGACCCAAGTGCTGAGAAAGAAATGCCATTTTCACACACCACTAGCAAGAACTGTGTGGAAAGCAGAGCCCTATGGTCCCCCAGGAACCCCCTCCCTAATTACTGCTCTATGAAGTACAGGGGATGAGACAAGCACAAAATAGAGATCCCAGACAGAAAGTCCATGAGGTACGTCAGTGTTAGGTTTTTACAGCTGCACATGCATAACTTTCCCATCAGAAAATTTGGTTCTTTGTTTAACGAAGCAGCTCAGCACCAGGAACCTTCAGTGTCCTGTAAAACTCTATTGACTGAAGACACAGAAACCCCTTGGAAGAAAGACACTGAACAAACATTTCAACTCTGTGTTTCTTCTTTTAAACACAGATACATTGCAACACATCAAGAGAAGGTTGTAATGCATTTTGTAATGCATTTGAATCTCCTTTTCTTAATTTTTCTAAACCCAGTAAAATATTTTAGGAGCCCAAATATGCATTTGACCCCACTAGTTTAATAGGACTTCCTTTTGACATAACATTGCTTTTCTTTCACTTAAAAATGCTGCAAATTCTTTTAAAAAGATTTCATAATAAATAATTATCAATGTTAAAATTATCATTAGTGATGTCATGCTCCTAAGTGCATTAATAGACAGTAAGGCTAGATCAGGAATTTCTGCTTGCATGAATGTCTGGTTTTGTGGCAAGGGACCCTTCACAATGCATATTTGTGTACTTTTAAATATGAAGGTTTTCCATATTTTCATCTCAACCAAAGAATAGCAGCAGTAAGTCATAAAGGGAATGGAAGTTCTACAGACATCTAATACATGCTCATTTAAATCTAACATGAATATATCCTTTGTAAGTAACAAGTATTTCTAACAAGTTATGCTGCACCGTAAGTTTCATTTTTGAACAATCAGATGAAAGATTAATGTAAAATATTCAGTTACATTTCCAGTGTTTCAGATAGAGGTATTTAGTTGATCCTTAATGTACACTATTTTTTTGGCAAACATTATGGATTTTCCTGTGTGGCAAATGCGTGCCACGGAGCCTCCAAAAGTCACTGGCATCTAATTGTTTTGATCTAAAAGCAGGCACAATGCAAACTGATTATTCTAAGCTCCAGCCCAAGAACATACGTACTCAAAAAAAAAAAAAAATCAAAGTTGACCATCAGTAAGACCTCTTGAAGCAATGTTGCGAAGCAACTATAGCAAATAGACTTTTCTCATTGCTTGAATGTTAATATTTTAAATAGATAAAGAACATGCACCGGGTCAGTTACAAAGAAACCTGCCTCTCTGTTTTCCCTCATTCATTCAACTACATGTTAGGCAACATATTTGAACTACCAATATCTTAAACCTCAGCTTCATCTACTGTTATGGGTAACGTGAGCTCTAAAAATTGAAATGCAAAATATAAAAGGGTTAGAAGGAAACTTATCACACAGATTTCAATGTTTTTGAAAAGCTGAAATGGTTCTACAATTCAAGCCATAAGTATTTACAATAACATCAGAACCACTCCAAGCTAGAATACTTTACAAACTAGGGTATAGTAGGTTGTGGTACATATTATACAAATATCTTTGTCATATCCTAATTGAAATCAAGTCTTGTAAAGAAAATGTTTGTTTATACCATATACTGTGGAAGTACATAAGATATGTTACAAAAACAAAAGAATAAAAATGGAAATATGTATATTATATTTTCACCTTTCACACTGGTTTTAATCTTAAATTAGTATTGCAAGTTTTAAAATGTAATGAGATTTTATTACTGTTATAAATTATCCACCTTCCATTTTCCCTAGAAAACATAATCTATTAACAAATAATAATATTAGAAATTAACTCAAATTCAAAATTATGATTCTGAAGGACAGTGTATTTCTTCTTACCCCTCTAAGCTTTCTAACACCCTGAAAGTTTTAAACAATCACAAAACCAATTAAACAATCAAAAAAGAACAGAAGCTCAACTTTTATTTTAAATGGAGGCTTTGAAAAAAAAGAGAAAATGAGAAATTTTAGGCCAGTATTATTTACACCAATTACTACTAAGCTAAATTTCATAAAACAGTTTTCTTATAACAATCCTTGTATTTCCTTGTATTTCTTTTTGTTAAAAGTGGTGATAATTTTACATCTGAGTTTCATTGTCTACTTGTTAGAGGGGATCTCCTTGACACTTCCCAAGTCTTGTTCCTTCCAGCCCTGTCAGTACAAAAGTGGAATGAAGATACTTGAATATTTTGCTTTCACATTTACTTTGGTACACAGACTGCATTATGATGACAGAGTTAAAATTTTCATTATTTGCTGACACAGACTGTTTCAAGGCACCAAATTACCAAAGAACAAGTTGAAACAAGACCTTTATCCTATTCACCTATTTTTATGACAAAACTTTCACATCAGCATAGCATTGCACCAGTCAAAGAGATGAAGAAGGAAGACTTCTTTTGAACCTATGAAGACCTTCTTCTGTAGTACAAACAGAAATAAAGATTTACCTTATTAGGTGGGCCCTGGGTACGTGGAGAGGAGACCACATAGGAGGGTACTGGTCCTGCTCCATCAGTGACTAGGGGATGGCAGGGGTCTCATAAGAAACAGCAGAGTGAAGCCTTCTCAGCTATTTCTACTTCTCAAAGATTACTTGGATAAAGTAATCACACACACACACATTGAGCAAGAAAAGTAACTTAGATGTCTAAGTTTATCCTGTACCTGTGCAGGACAGTAAGTTGCATAAGATCATGATGACCATTTTGTCTGCTTGTGCTAAGTGACAATGAAACAGCAATTCATATTTTTATTTTAGGGATCTATTGCTGCTCTACACCATCGGATTTCACAGCAGACACTTTGCTATGAACCACATGTGGTAAAGATGTCTTCTGTAAAAACTGCAGGGAATATGTGTTACTAGAAAAGAAATATTAAGTTTCCCAAACTGCTGATGATTGGTCTGTCTCTGAAGATAGCTACAGCCCAGTCTTACATTTCTATCAAGCACTGAAATGCCAGACATAGAAAACTCTTGTAGGGCAGAAGGCAAAGAATGTTCAGAAATAAAACTGGTACTAAGAGCATGAGATATATATAAAATATTCTGTTCTGCAAACAAAAAGCCTCTGATACTTTTAGTGGCAATAAACAGTGGGCAATAATCTGGTTTGTGACAAAGACCTGTCAGAGACTAAGATGCTTTACCAGCCAGGTGGATAATGGAAATTTTTTGTTACCCCATATTGAGGAAATAGTATTTAAACTCAGCTAAAATGGGGATTTACTGTGACTATATTTTTAGTTCAGGTAATAAAAGAAATGTATAAACAGATGGCTCCAGCATATGTAGCTGATAAAACATGTCAATTAAGCTAAAGAGCATATTGGTAATAAAATCATGTCACTTAACATTCTAAGGGCAGAAATTCACGGCTGTTTAAAATTATAGTACTAGAAAATTGTAGGTATTAAAAATTAATAAGTCTGCTTGTAAAGGATTGTCATAGTGAGTTTAGTCTGTTGGAAATGGAGAAATATCAGAGGTTGATTAGAAGGATGCATAGAGCATCACTGTGTGATTCCGCATGTTTATTCTTCAGTCAAGAAAAATTGGATATCCAACATTAAAAAAAAATCCCTTGCTATTCAACAATTAAAATGTGTGAGACTTAATAACAAAGCTCCTGATTTATAAATTGTTTATGCATAGAACATTTTGTGGGTTTTTAAGCAGCTTCCAGATGTATCTACACATATTGCACTTGTTGCTGGGAACATAGTCCTTTATATCCAGTCAGAGTCCATGGAGTATCCCCTAAGCACTGCTGACTGGAAGCTAGCCAATGTTATTCCAATATACGTAGCATGAGGCAAGACACAGGAAACTACAGACTTGTTAGTCTAACCTCAGTTCCTGGAAAAATTATGGAGAACATCATACCGGGTACTATTGAAATGCATTTAAAGAATAATGCAATCATCAGGCAGTCAACATGTGTTCACAAAGGGAAAGTCTCGTTTAACTAATTTGATATCTTTCTATGATAAGGTCACCCACCTGGTGAACATAGGGAAAGTGATGGGTGTAGTTTTTCTAAATTTCAGTAAAGTCCTGTTCAATATATTTGTCAACGATCTGGATGCAGAAGTTGAACACCCCTGTAGCAACATCTCCTCACTCCTGTAGGAACAAGGCAGTACAACTTTCTAGGCATCCTTGCCATTGCAGTAGTTTTGCCCGGTCAGCTGGAGGCTCACAACCAGAAGAGCTGGAACTGACAGGATTGTGTCATCCCTCGAATATGGGACATAAATCAGCATACTCGCTTTTCTAATGCAAAAGAGATACCACTGGCATCCTTGACCATGAGATGTCATCAAGCCTTTCATGAACGTTGCGTGATATTTCAGGATTCTTTATCTATGTAAATGTCAAACAAGCTGTGACCCTACGAACTTTGTTTCCCCTGGCTCTTATTGGTCACTTATGAACTACCTTGGGATGAACAAGTCCACTATTGGCAGGGGTCTCTGATGCCACTCTCCAAACACTCTGCTGAGTCAGAGCATACAGATGATACCTATGAAACCACACAGATTTTTTGTATCTGTGGGTTCAAAAAATGGGAGAAATTGAATAGGTCCTACATCCATACCCAGCACCTGATCCATCAAAGCTATGATTGCAAAAATCACAAGAGAAATTGCCCCATTGTCATGTAGACATTTGTTCACCACTGAAAGTGATTTATGGAGCACCCTGGAGGGACTCGGTATGTCTGTCTCACATTAATATGAGAGCAATCTCAGCTTTGACACGAGAACCTTTTGCCTAGAAAGGACAGGGTCATTCATAGTTATATCATACCTAGTGCCCCATACTCCTCTATCACCAGGGCATATAAAACCAAACTCATATATAGAAGTATGTCAGTATGATCCTGTACTTCAAAGTATACGCTTGAGGTTGACCTCCAAGCTGTCACTCCCAATGGGAAAATGTGTGAATAAGTGAGCGAACTATGTGGTGGAATAAGTGACTTTGCTATGTAGATTTTTACCTGACATCATAATCACAGCTTGATTCAGTAAACAGCAAGTCAACACATAATGAAGATATAAGAAATATCTGTGGTACTCTGTGTTTATGACACACAGACACTCAGTCCCCAATTTGCAAAAAGCTATTCTACAATACAGCTGAGCTCAATATATGTAATGCTTCTCATCAGGAGTTCATAACTTTGGTATATGCAGTGATAAATAGCCTTCTAAAACAAAATATTGTTTGTCTTAACAGTAGGAACAAAGTGCCAAAGAAACAAAAAGAATTTTAAATGAAAGTTCATACAATCTTACATAAAAACTTGAGACTTGGCAAATCTTCTTTAAGATTTTTTCTAATGTAGAATGAGGAAGACCAAAGTGCAAGCCCATTCACTAAGCTAGACGATGTTAGGTCACAACGTTAGGCTGCCGTATAACATATTAATGTCTTAACACCTCAGCTAATGACTCTTTTCACATAAGTAAGAATATGCCTACATTTTTCTTTCTTTCTTTCTGCCTCCCCTTCCCACCTATATTTAAAGAAAAAAAAAAGTAGCGGTCTCATAGGTTCAGCCCAGTGCAGAATGAAAAATTGATACCTTTAAACTATCTAAAATGTTGGCAAGGATATTTTCCTGTCCAATGCTATGTCCCTTCCTCAAAGATACAAAAGAAGTGGTCTTCAAGCATCCCAAATTATTCCCATATATCAGTCTCATCCCCCAAAACACACTCCTTTAAAAGAGGGTTCCTTTCAAAACTCATTAAAAAAACTTTGGCCAAGTGCATGGGGGTACTCTTTGGTAAAATCAGTTTTCATAGACTAACTGAATACAAGGCAAAATATTCCAAGCTAAGATTTCTGTATTACTGCTTAATAGTCCTTGATGTTTTGCTGAGAGGTGACTCATGCTGAACCAGTCTTTCCCTTCATGCTTATTGCTTGCAGATTGTTTCTGTTAGTCATTATAATTCCACAGGAAACACCACGCTAATCAAACCAAAATGCCATGTTAACATACAATTACAGAGCAGTTGCAAATCTGTCCAACCTGTCATATGCTCTATAAGAAGAGTCTAAAACGGTGAGACAGGTTAAGGTGGAGAAGATCACCCAGCACAGTGGCAGAAGAAAATATAGTTAACTGACAACATGCTGTAACAATGAGTCATTCCTATGGTATAATGGTATTTGGTATTGCACTTCAAACAAAGAAATTGATTGAATAAACCTATCTGCTCACACCCTAATTTGTAGTAATTTGGTACTCTTCCGATACTAAAACTCCGTTGCTAATAAGCATTTGTTATGCTTAACATAATTTGTTGGTTTTAATTATATAAGTAAGGTAGCAATAAAAGATTCATGTGTTAAAAAAGAGTTAGAATAATTACACAGTGCATAGAGGGGAAAGGTTAGTAGCAGTCACTGGATAGTTACAGTTTCCATTAAAGACAATTTTACTTTTCAGCTACAGATGCCAATATAAGAAGAAAAGTGCAAAAATACAGCTAAAAATTGCACCTGGTTCCATAGCTAACTGAAACTTCTGGCACGAGTGGCCAGCACATAAATAGTATGCTTAAACTTGCAATAATGATTCAACCTCAGAGAATAAATTACTACAATACAACAGAGGTCAAGAAAAAAAGCAGATTGTAATCAGCGAGCTCAGCTTCCTTCTCAGCAAGGAGAGGAGGAAATGCAAATGCTGTGCAGACCCTACCATTGTAGCTGTGAAGGGGATATTGTCGATCACAGAGGAAGCCAAAGCAGACACCCAGAGCACTAAAATGATGGCCACTGCCAAGCGCTGGTCCTCAGGAACCACCTGGAATTGAGAGAGATCAAATTACAGCTTTGACAACATCAGTGCTGCTCTGTTCCTATACTGGCAGAATTGCATGTTCTTCACAGTTTTAATTTGTCAATATTTATTACTGCTTCAGGCTCTGAGATAGGAAAAGCATCTTGAAGAAAACAGCCTAATATTTAGTAACACAATTATTGTTCTTTTTCCAAGATAATTTGAACAGATAGAAATACAAAGACTGATACTTCTAATACTTATACTTACATTTCACACAAGAAATAAACTGTACAGCTATGAATTTTCCTTTTCTACTCCTTTTTTAATGAGTATTTTTTAGACTACAGAAAATGCTTCTCTTTGCATTTATGGTTCTATCTATTCTAGCTGTGGACAGATACATACATATTCAATATCAACCACAATGATCTCTTGATATTTCTGATGTGGGAATGCAACAATTAACTTTAAAATAAAAACAAAAATATTATTCAGTATTACATTGGAGCAAAATTATTTTCCTTACCGGCTTAAAAGCTGTAAATATGTTAATCATACCTTTATTAGCAAAGCTGTCTGTTCTCCTATATAGTCTATTAAGTGCAGATGAGCCAAAGCCTAAAAAAAAGACATTGATATTAACTCATGAAGTATTTGATACAGTTACATTTTTTTCAGAGATGTAAGCAAATTTACTTAATTCACAAGATCTTGGTACTCATCTACAGCTTCTACAGTAACTTCACAATTACTAGAAAGAAAAGACTCAGCAGGAATTTGTAGCTGTATTTACAGAAGTGGGTTGGTTATGCAGAAATACTGGTGGGACTGCCTAAGTCCATGAGGCTCAGGAATCAAAAGAATAGCTGAAATTTAAAGATTACCTTATTCAATGGATATATATCTTCCTGCACACCTAAACAAAACTGATTTTAAATCAACTTCCCCAAACCCAAAACATAGTTAGAAGCATATGATGCACCCCAGATGAATTCAGGCATCTTGTTCTCACTCTCAGATGAAGCAAAAAGAAAGCAAATTTTTTTTTCTGTTAGACAGCTTCCTGAGACCCTTAGAAAAACGTTACCCATCTGCTAAACCAGGACAGAGATCTTAGATGAATGGAAATTGGCACAGAGGCAGTAGGACCTGAAAGTTATCAAAACTAGGTCTCCAATGCCTTAGTCAGGCACTTGAACCACAGAGAGAAGCCTATAAGTATTGGGTCAGAGGACACCTGAGGACAGGAGCTCTATCCTCCCCATTACAGTCATTTCCATTTGTACAGCATACCCAGATAGCATTCTATACAAACATGGTAACTACCATGGATGAAAAGATATGGGCCAGACTCCAGCCAAGCAGTGGCGGTTCTGACCTCTCCTTGGACAGATAGAAGCCTCCACACCCCAGGAGAATGATCTATTCCTTCAAGCCACTAGGTAAAAGGGTGAATTTAACTCATAAGAGCTAACCTTTGATTCACTTTGGCTTCGTTTTCTTTTCTTACATGTGTCCAGAATGAAGTACTATTTTCAGTTTGAATGGGGTATATCTATTATATTTTATGACTTTTCAGTTTCTCAGGGGAGAAAATGACATCGTTTTTGCTTCAGTCTGAACCAAGGTGGTTGGATTGCTTTCAGTTTTTCTGCCATGATGAAGTATCAGCCAGCTGAGATGCCTCACTTACTGATACCATTCCCACACAGAACTGCAGAAGTCAGTATTCACACAACACAACTATGTATAAACTGCACACCTGGCAGTCAGACAGAACCCTTCAGAGTGGAAAAATACTTTTCAACTCACACACTGTCAAATTCTATGACAGAGATGGACAAAGATCCTAATAGGCACCAAGTAGTGTGTTATAAAACACAATTATATCAGAGTGACAAAGGGGCTGTCATTCACATCAGAAGTTCCTGTACCTGCAGGTTGTTTAGGCAGCAACTGAACACTAGTGGTTTGGGTATCACCACATATTAAATTTGGTCCAGAAATTATATTTCCTTTTATCAATGCAATGCACAAGAAAAGGTAAGCTGACATTTAAAAGATGCCGCATGCAGAAAATAAGTGATAAAACTTTTAAACATATACATATAATCCTTCTTTTGAAAAAAGGATTGTTTTTTCATTACTTTAATTTCCCAGGAGAAAGATTCCTAAGAAATTAATTTTTGTTGGTAATTTTAAGTTACCGTTTTCATTCTAAGCTATCTGTGTTGCTTTACCAACTCAAAGGTTATTAAAATTTCTTGGAATTTATGTAAAATCAATATTTGTAATGAGCTGTAATATTTTGTCTGCAAGTGCTTTGCATTCAATCTTTAAAATAAACCTTTAAACACCCAATTGTCTGTAAAAAGAGCTCAGAGTGACATTCATGTAACATCTCTGCATTATTATTTACTTACCTATTAACATAACATATTACTTTTAGTAACGTTCAAAATTTGTTCTGGAATCCAGACATGGCATTACAAATGAGATATTCAGGACTGAGGGAAAGGAGTGAAGGAGATGTATATTGCCCCCACAAGACAATCGGTAGTTCATCAAGTTAGATATGATCATAGAACCACAGAAGCCTAGAATCCCTAGGTTGGAAAAGACCTTTAAGATCATCAAGTCCAGCCATACCTGTCTACTAATAAATTATATCCCTAAGCACTTCATCTAATATATTTGTAGAAAATGTTTTTATTATCTTTAATTATCTTTCACAGAATTGTCCAGTCTGAGTTCTAGTTGGGCTTTAGCCCGTCTGATTTTCTCTCTGCATGATCTTGTTTCATCCTTCTAGTCCTCCCAAGATGCCTGCCTCTTCTTCCAAAGCTCATATACTTTCTTCTTTTTTTCTGATATACACCCAGACCTCTCTGCTCAGCCAAGCCGGTTTTCTCCCCAGCTGGCTCATTTTCCAGCACACAGGGTCAAGCTGCTCTTGCACAGCCAGGATTTCCTTCTTAAAGAGCATCCAGCCCTCTTGGGCTCCTTTGCCCTTAAGGACAGTCCTAATCACATAATCAACTTTAGGACACCTCTACCATATCCAGGCCAATTGCTTTCGAGCATCCAAACGAAGGTCAGGAATTAAGACCCTGCCATTTGCATTCTCTGAGCTAAACTGCACAGAGGGTCTTCTGGATCTTCCTGTGTAATTTACGAGGAGTAAGTATTATTGCAGTAACTGGTGCCTTCAAGCATATTGGCTCCTGTCTGACAGTTCAAAATAGAGTTTTACTGCAGAAAAAAATCATGTGCCATTTCATATCAGTTGAACTTACGCACAAAAACTTGCGTGAAATTGTCTTATGGACAGTATGGCATGTTTTTTAGGGACCATAACATTGTGAATAAGTTGTAAAGATTAACTACCTGAAGGACACAATAGCAAACAAGAGATCTACAAAGGATTTACTACTTTTTCATCGCAAAAGATCTACCAAACTGAACTGATAAGCACTCAGAAGCAGGACCTCCAAGAGTTCCTCCATGGCTCTAGAACTTCATACATATTTTCCAAAATTACTTTCAGGCTAAGTCCCACACAGGTATTTAAATGGACTTCGTATTAAGAAAGGGAACATAGCAGTAGGAAATAGCTCCAGACTGGGAACCATCCAAGATGAAAGATCATTAAAGGACAAAGAGTATGAGCTGACAACTGCTGAGTGCCTAGCTTATGGAAAGATTTTTTATACTTCAATGAATATCTTTGTTTTGACTGTTTCTTCTAGACATTTTTAATCTAAAAGAAAGAAAAATGCCTTGGCAAGAACTATCATCTCCTGCTAGTACAAAGGGTAATAGATTCAGATCAAAATTAACATTAATGATTCTTAGAACATTTTCCTCATTCATTTATGCCCAAGAATTTTTGTCTCTCGCTTTTTTCTTGATTATCTGTACAAGTTTATTTCATGACCTTAAACTGCTTCTATTCTACACAGCCAGGAAAAATATTCTTTCATTAGCAAACTATTCACTGGTGACCTGAGAAGCCATAAAAATGAAGTTCAGTGAATTACAACAGTCGTATCTGAAGTCTGGGAGTAAATGGCAAATAACTTCACTATGTTATTGTGCAGTCACACAGCACTCAAATCAAAACTGTTCAATCTAAGCTAAGACAATAAATACATCAGGGCATGCAACTAAGAAACTGTTATAGCAACTGCAGACAAAATAAACATGGTTTCAATATGAATTCTCTGTAAGAGCTAGAAAAAGCGATGATATACAGAGCTTCATAATACAGCAAACCAAAAATTGCATGTACAATAGATCGACATTTCCTGGTTAATTTTAGACCTACTAGCCCTCAAACAAGATTCCTAATGATAATCAGAGCTTCCATTCATATTCTCAAAGGTTACAATATTTTGACCTCCAGTCTGGCATTAATAAGAATTAGCTGAATTATTCATTGTTTGTATTTGATTCAAATTTTTTCCCTTTTAGTGCTAGTGATTCTTTTTTAATAGATTACAATTTACAAATTCTTGGCTCTTTGCAGCTACAGGCGGGAGGATAAAAAGAGGAGGTTATGCATGGAAGGTTGTTATTATGGGCTTTTCCCAGGCTGTTCATCAAGACACTTCACTAGCCATGGTAGTGCCAGTGGTTACTCAGGTTTTATCAGTCACATTGCTACAACATAATTACATCATTCAAACTGAAAAAATAACAACTGAAAAATACCAAGCATTGTAACAACTGTGGTATAATTGAGGTATAATTGACCAGTAAATGTGGGTATTTATTCAAAGAATTTTCTAACTATTTGGGGTAAAAACAAATCCTCTCAGGCTATACAAAAGCATCAAACAATAAATAAAATGGGTTACAAACATGGTTGGACTGTTTCTGGTCATCAAGCACACAAACACAAAGAAACTACACAGGCACTTCAAGTACTGAACATCTTTTTAAAATACAATTGCAAATTAAAATTCAGTGATATTCCTTTCAAATCATACTCGCATTAAGTCTATTGAGCTATTTGGTAGCCAGTATATAGCAAACAGAATCAGGAGAGTTTTTCAACTGTGATTTATTCTTGTTCTTTTATTTTTCCTATCACTTGCCTATGCCTAAATAATTGCAAAACAAACACAAAAAATACGTATAAGCTATCTGCACCTATAGACAGTTGACAAACGTGGAAATCAAGATTCCAGTTACATGAAAATTATTGCATCAGATATATTTAGCAAATGCAGCAGAAGGAGAGACAATGAGCCCAGGCTTTCAGTGCAAATTTATATCTCAAAGAGGTCCAGCCAACTTTCACCCCTCTGAAGCTTCTCTCTGTACTGTCATGACTACGCTCAATCTACAATATTTCAGTAGGATTAAATCTGCAGAAGGCCTCTGCCCAGAAAAATAATTCACACTTTAAGCCAGTTTTAGAAATCAGAGAATCTTACCTCCATGAGTACAAACAACGCTGCAAAGAAAAGGAGGGTCGCCCATTCAACTCTGTTCAGTATCATTTCAAAATCATGGATGTCTGCTAGCACTAGCAGCCAAATGGCTCCAAATATTGCAGTCCATCCTGCATGAGAAAAAGAGATTAACACTTCACATTTCAAGGCTTGTTATGTGCCACCAAGATAAAAGTTACAGCATTGCATTTTTCAGGGCCTCTAAGACTCATTGGCTATGTGTTCTAAAAGATAGACAGAGAAAGGAAAAAGTTCTTTAAATAGCAAAAGAGTCTTTTTACAGACAAGATCCCTCTATACATCCTGGAGTGTTTTAAGACACACATTTTGGAAAGCAATTGAGAGAAAAAGGCAAATTAAATACACAATCAGCCAGAGAATGTAATTGGTGAATTTTCTGTCCAAGCAAGGCTCACCTTTTCTCTGCAGAGTTAAAGTATTTTCTGGAGTTGTTTGATTCCTCTGGCACTTTTATCTTAAGAGAAATAGACTGGGATTTCAAGCATGAAACGAAAGGGTTTGGGGTGCTTATTTCCTCATAATGATGCTCCTCTTTCTGTCTGTCTTCTTTATTTTTTTCCCTGAATAGCAGGTATATTTTTTTTAATACAAAAAACTAACATACATAATTTAGGTGCTTTTTAATGGTATGCAGACAAAACATCCCAGCTCTTCAAGTTATTTTTCTCTTTACAGTGACTATTTCATACAACTTATGCCATTTTATATATTCACAGTCCAGAAAGTGATGGATTCACACAATTGCAGTAAAAATGAGGAAAAAGAATAAAAGTCTTCACTGGTGGATTGCTTCAAGTCACAAACTTATAGTCAAATAACAAATTTAACTTAGGAAAAATAGGCACCTGCTGCAAGGCAGATGGATGAATAAAGACAGCCCTCTCCAAAAGCCTTCAAGAACCACAGCTGTAAGAAAATTCAAAGAAAGAAGACTGATTCATAAAAGTTTAAGCCATTCAATATACAGCTTGTCTGTACATGCTTTTCTATTAGGTTAAAAGAAGAAAGAGCTCCAAAATCATCCAATAGCTTAAAATAAGAACACAGTCCATTGAAATCCTATTTAAATATAGAAGAAGAAAATGACTGAAGGTTCTCCTTGTTCATGAAGCTGTTACCTTTAACTGTTTTCTCAGGAAAAAAAAAAAAAAAACCTGTAGCAGCACATAAGTATTCTCTAGTCAAAGAATTCGTTTTGGTCTCTCAAGTACATTATAGGAACTTTCAGTGACATATTGTACTATTCAAATGGAACATTTCAGGCTGTGATCAGTACAGAATATCTGCTTAAAATATTGCAGCTCAGTGTGGGCAACCACACCAAAAGCTGAAACCAGCAGCAGAGGTGTTGCCTTGGCTGCTCTGTTTGGTAAGGAGAGCAAAACCAGCTCTCCTGATACTAGCTGCAGCTTTCATGCTTTGAGATGGCCTTATTTTCAGCTACAGTATTTATACACCAGTGAAACCATACTTCTTGCATTGTTAAGCTCCAAATACAAAATGATCTCATTACTCTTGACTCTTCACCTGATGAACCGTTTCTTTCCTCTCAAGCATCTCCAAGTGCCATCTCCCCAGTTCAGCTCTATTCTTGATGCCCCTAACCTGGTTTCTGTCCTCTCCACTTGGCTGAAATCATGTTTTGCAGCGCTAGAAACAGTCTCTCCCTTCCCTAAGCCTCTACCCATGACATTTCTTGAAAAGCTTTGACCAAGTAGTCACTCTAGTCTTGCCGTTTACTTGAAAAGCAGCTCTCACAAGATTTTTTCTTTACCCTGGTGCAAACCTAATCAACACGTTGATGCAGAGAAATCCTTGTGAAGAAATAGATACGAAAGGCTAGGAAAAGTAACAGTTTGTCATCAGGAATACCAATATACTGGTGGAAACAAAGCCAAAGCTAAGAAGAGAGCTGAAAAAATGAACAAATTTCCTATCCCAAATTTCTCAGTTTCAGGTCCTACATTGTTCTCAATACAGATTTTGATTAAAATGCAATCTAAGTAAGTGACTCACTGGATCTGAAAACTATGTCTCACAGCCAGCAATGCTCACCTCCAAAGACGGGAATGCTGCCATGCTGCAAGCTGAGAAATTGTGTCACACTTTGGTCACAGTGATCTAATCGGACTGTGTGGTTAAAAATAACTCATGCATGAGCACCATATTGCAAGGGAGGAGAAGAGCAAAAACAGCCATGAAAGGGAGCAAAGTTGTGATAGCTGGTCCCTCTCACAAGTCTCTCACTAAACTCCAGCAGTGAGGTAAAGCTCCCCTACCTCCATTCAAGGTAGCCAGAGTCTAAAAGCAGATTCTCCTTTGCCCTACACGTTATGAAATGTGGGACAGACAGGGTGAAATCCAGCCATACTGTCAAAGCACGGAGAGAGATTCCAAGTGCTAGGAAAGATTTAAGTTTAGCTGTGTGAAGAGGAAAGCTGGATGAATGCTGGATGTGGTGCACTGGGGTAAAGCATACATATATTTTGCATTGTGTGGAGTCTCTCTCTTCACAAAGGCTCTTTTTTTTTTTTTGTTTGGAAAATGAAAGAAAGTTCTGGGTCACAACCATTTCAGTCCTCCAAATTTTGCAAGGGTCTGGAGCAACTGCTCTTCTTTAATCCCAGACACATCCCTCAGGAACCATTTGTATAGAAGACTCACTTTTGTAGCTTCAGGTACACACAACCTTGCTTCTCTTCTTTCCAAACAACTGGCAAATTTTATTGTGAAGAATGACATTTTTACCATCCAGTGAAAAAAAGACTCTAGAACTGGTCTAAGAGTGGTAATGGTCTGTACTGCTCAGGATGAGTGCTGGATACTGGCATAAGCTGAAAATAGATGCAGGTCTTTTGTGCACTGGACCCTAGATACACGTTTAGTTTGAATGTTGAAATGATAAGTGTCGTACGGAGGATCCTCAAAGAAAATGTTCTGAAAATCCTTGATAATTTGACTCATACTGAAGCCAAATCAAGCATTGCAAAAACAGTTACAAACCACACAGACATCAGTGCTCCAGGAGTTTCCAAAGCAGCAAAAGGGAAGGAGAGAACTGTCAGTTCCTGTCTGACTGTCAAGTCTCAGCTGTTCTGAAGTCCAGTACAGAACAGTGGGCCCAACTCTGCCTTAAATAAATAAAGGTTATAGCAATTCCTGTTAGAGGAACACTGCAAGAAGAAGTAGATGTGTACAGATCGGTAGCTTACTAGAAGAATCTTACTGCTATTTTGTACAAATGTACATTACATTTTGTCACGTTCATTTTGTATGCAAGTACAACAAAGCAAAGAATTAAAGAACAGCAATTTCTCAGTAGTTTTGGAACAATCTGTGATAATATCTTGGCATTATTTCTACCGTCTGCCTCCAACAAAAACAAATCAGCTAGAACATGCCATATAGAGATAACAGTTACGTGCTGAAGCTAATGAAACATGATTGAGTGGCACAAGGGGTGGATAGAGACGGGCATTTTCTAGCACCAGAAGTGTTATCAGCATGTTATTAGCTCCATGCACATGGCTTTGCATGAGACAACAATGCCCTGCCTTACAATATGGCAGGGAATATGGAGGGGCAAATGACATGTTCTCCTGCAGTGCTCTAATAAGTACAGCTCAAACACATCAGCTACCAGTTCTGGCTGCATAGAGCTTATTTCAGTCTACACACAGTGTATTCAGAGCATATTTGGTTTCCTTGCTATACCTGCAAAGAGGAGATACAGTTATCCATCTCTGAGAAGGAACAAAGAGAAGGGGAGAGGAAGGAGGAGGTCTCTCAAAGAATTTGGAGGACTTGGCACAAGATCTCCATTCATGATGCATTTTAGGACTACAATTTGACTTCAAGCACTCTGCAGATGTACAAGAGCAAAGCCTTCTGGAACCTGAAGGCCACAGCAGTTGGTGTGTGCCATAGCTGCTTGAATGATGGCTGAACTGCTTGTCAGAGTGAACTACAAAGCTAAGCGTATGGCAGCTTGCCTTTCTAAGTAGGCAGGTTTTCAAAGACTTTTCCAGTGACAGTGAACACACTGTAAAAGTGCTTTATATATTTGGCTAGGTTTGCATTTGCCCTGGATTCAATTTGAAGGTATGCCTGCCTGCCTTTCTGAAGAACTGAAAGTATTAGGATACATTAAAGACACTCTTCTCTACTCATTTATTTTCTAGTTTACTAACCCACGAAAGATAGCCAGGAGGAAGAGAAATAAAAATGATTTTAAAAAAATAACTTGTTATTATTATAGTGAAAGAAAAGCTCATTTATAGTTCCACACACCACTTCCTTTACTGCCTTTTAGTGCCTTTATTTCACAACAATTGATGTTCTGGAAATGTAACATGGAGACGAACTGAATCTAACTTCCATTTTTGCACTGAGATGGTACCTGTTGAAGACAGTGACAGTTTCTATTTATTTTAGGAAAAATAAAATTTTACCATAAAATGCACTTTGCAAGTTTCTAAGCCACTCTTCACAGAAAATACTCTGCTTGGGGCCAGAAAAAGGTACAGTAGAAATAGCTTGAGTGCTTTGCTTTTCTCAAATGCTTTACCCAGCAGGGAAAACCACCTTTGGAACAATAAATAGCTCACGATGAGTATACAATAGCAATTCCACTCAAAAAAAAAAAAAGCAATAACTCTTATTTTTAAATAATCAAGAAGAACTTGAAAATAGGAAACAATCTAATAAAATCAAATAGAAGTCTAGAATATGTGGAAGGAATTTAGGGGAAAGAGAAAGAAATGAAAGAAAAAAATTACTGTGTAATCTCTAGGCCTTTCAAAGGCTCATTAAGGATTTGTATTCCTTAGTAAACATAATTTTGTCTGACCTACTACCAGCTGAAAAGCATAATAGGCTCCCTCCTAACAATGTGAACGTGTAGACACTGTATGTTCTCTTGATGTGCACAGAATTTGAAATAATGTCTTCATGAATACTGAGAGTACCATTAAAATTCACTTTCATGGAAACTAAAACGGTACTTGAGGCACTTGCACTGAAAACCAAAATCAGGATAACATTGCAGGATCACAATGCTGGCCTAGGAAAAGTTAAAGATCCACAAATCTAGGTTAGGTAGCAACCAGGTATCTAACAGTCCTGCAGAAAAGACTCAAGAAATACAGTGGATCAGAATTGAACCTAATAGCCCATTGAAATACAGAACCAGGACAATAAATGATAAATCCTGTGAAGCAACCTTTGCTCTCTTCATCCCCAGTAAACCCTGAAAAGATATACTTTAAGAATAATATGTACTCATTAGGAAGTCCAAGACAGAGAAATAAGTACAAACAGCAGCCTGAAAAGTTGACTTTTGATGAATCATTTAAAGAATCCAGAATACTTAGCTCAAAGATAAGCAGATTAAATGGGTCTTAGCAAGTCTGCAGGCTTGTACCAGGGTGTTCCAGAGAGCAGAGAGCAACCTGTTTGCAGCAGCAGTAGTGGGAAGAACAAGAGGGAGGACAAGGTGAAATAGCAGAGAGGAAGGTTAAGGTTACACTGTATTCAGGGTCAGATATTTATAGTGGGTAAGAAATAAGTAGAGTTTTCTAAAAGCTGGCTAGACCATCTTCTGTCAAGTGAAAATATACTTCTATATTAAAAGAATGGCATGGACGCTGATTCTTTAAACACTTGTCACTGAACAAATTTTGATATACTTTTTCAGTAATCTTAACAATCCTCTATTTATTAAAATGACCACAACAAATTTTTATGAACTGCAGAAACCCTTTTAGTCACAATGTCCATAACAGTCTTACAAACTAAAACCTATTTGGCACTTATCATTAAATAATTTTTTTACATAGTATGTTATAGAATACATGAGGAAGCAAAGTCCATCATTGTGTTCCAACAGCTTAATTAGAAGTCAATTCAAATGACCTGTAGGTTTCTGGGGGTTTCTTTTGTTTTATTTTATGAGACATCCCTTAAAATATACATTCTAAAATCATTCTAAATTTTTGTAAGTAATTCTTGCTTACAACTGAGAAGCATTGTTTTATGTCTATTTTTTTTAATATATAAAATTATCCTTCTGGTGGTCTTTTGAAAAATTTCTTTTCATAGGCTTAACTTCATAGAAACCATTTTCAGTTGTTCTGTGCTATTTGTAGCACCACGGTTTAAGGCTACTCTTTGGGGACAAAACTGTAATGGTGACATTCTAGAATAGCTTGAACCACAAGAAATATTTGGTACAATACAAGTGAATTGAACGGATATGTAAAAAGATGATGCAAATTATAATTCCTTATGCAGGCAAAGGAAACAGAAACTTATGCTGACAGCAGATAATTTCAAGGTTAAAAACCAGAAGTGTGGCATAAAATAAGGAAGCAGAGAAGTAGCTGCTCTGTAATCACAGATCAGTACACAGACATTAAGAAACGGTGGGCTGCACAGAAATAATATGATGAGGTCAGAATGCAGAAATCACATTCACAATTGCACTGCAATGTCAACACCTATACTTTGTTAATGCTCCAAACACAATTTCATAGATGAGGTAGGATGGCATTCAATGGCATTCTCATTCTTTGAGAAAGAAACCCTGAGTAGAGATTGCTATACCACTGCATCTACAGAGAAGATGTGTTGACAGGTATATAGCTGTCCATATTGCACCAATACATAAGTCTATAATATTTACAGAATTATCTCAGTAAAGGTCACTACCAACAAACACAGTCTACTGTCACAGACTTATTGACTCTTGTGAACCAAAAGTAAATTGAGAAGATGCAGATATCAAGATCAAGGAAAGGTCAACTTTTCTAAAAGTAAGCAATAAAGCACAAAAGCTGCACTAGGAGATAAAACTGTTGCTAATTCTAGGGTTTTCTCCTCAAGTATATAGGCAGCTGGAAGGACAGAGGATATTTACCGTGCTTAATTGTACGTTTATAAAGATAACTATGCAATTTCAAGGACAGAATTCTTTTGAAAACTATCCTGAGAGAATTTAAGGCTGCAAGGATCATAGAAAGAAGAATTCTATTTTCAGAAACGAAGTGTTATGCTGCAAAGGAGAAAAAAAACTAAGATCTGGACCAGATTTTCTGAGTCCAAGTCAATGATGACTGCTTGAATTTAGCTCCATTCCAACAACCTTGCTATTACAAAATAGTTGTCAAAGGTATTTTTACTCATATTCATCTACAGTGCACCAGGTCTTTTTTTAAAAAAGTAGGAATTGAAGATATGTTAAAACTCTTAGCTACAAGTATGTCCATTTTTATTTTAAAACAATTTCTTTCTTCACAGTGCAAGCAAATCTCCATGCCACGTACTTAGAGGCCAGCAACTCCATCACATACAGTGTTTTATTTGACCTTGATGTAAAAGTACTAAACAATTTAAACCAACACAATTGCATGCCAAAACAGATCAAATAGTACACAAATAAAGCAAGAGCAAGGAGGCAAAGAGCACTAAATGGGGACAAATATGCCAAATTCCATTGACAGTTGTAACTGATACCACCTGGAGTATCAGGGAAAGGGTTGCAGACCAGCCACTGAAGGCACAACTGCAGAACATAGGAGGGTGTCCACGAAGGTTTGAGAGCATTCAAAGAGGAATGCCTAGGAGAATGGCTCTAATTTTACAATATCTTACTAGATTAGGCTGGACACACTTGTAAGATGTTAACAATGTGTTGCTCTATTTACCATTATCACATCAGGAACTAAAGAAACCACTTCAGTCACAAAAAGCAGTTTATCGGCTTCATGTAGGTGGAATGTTAATGGAAAATGTTTCCTTGTCTTTGCATCTGATTCCTTAATTTAATAAACCACATTGGAAAGGTTTGCAAAATTAAAAAAAATACAACGGGAAAAAAGAAAAGGAAAAAATATTTTTTGCAGCAGGTAGAAATACAGATGATAATTTACTATCATTTGAGCAGATACTTAGCAGTCAATATCTACTGCTCTCCCCAGCTAAAAATGATTAATAACACAGATCCTAGATAATCTGGGGATAAATATTAGATCCAATGACAAATTAAAGAGAAATGTGCACTTCTTACACTGAGGTTATAGTAATATAAGATCTGAAATATAGGACATGCTAACTTTAACAATGTAGGTATGGGCATTAAGCCTGTGTTTTCTTAAATCTATGTCATTTGCCAGTTTTTATAGCTTAATAGCTGTCTGTCTCACCAGGACTGTCTTTTTTTTCTTAAGTACTAAACTATTGCACAATAGCTTATTAAATTGATATGGTTTTTTCAAACATTTTATAAAATATTTTAAAATCTCAGTAACATTGAGTAGCTCTATAATGAACCTTTAATTTTATCTGTCACACAAATCCACTTGAAACCAAACATTTCCAAAATATGAACGTTTTCTCTTTTCCTCCCTCTCTATGGGTACAAACACTTAAAATCTGAGGGCTGAGTTTGTTTCTGCACATATTATTCTATTATTTGTAAATAGTGGCAGATTTATACAACTCCATCATCATACAGGATAATGGCATAACACAGTGTAATCCATTTATCATTGATAGTAGATAAAAGTTTCAGAATAACAACTCAAAGTGTAAAAGTAAGAGCCTTAAGGATGCCTCAACATTGACACCCCTTTCAAACTAATGGGATCTGAGCCCTGTGCTGCTTCACCAGGACCATTAATAAATCTCTCACAGAGCTGTAGGGGAGTGGTTCAAGTTTAAAAAGTATTTGCACCATTCTAAAGAAACCTCTTAGCGTAAGTTCCAATGCACATACACGCTCTGTTGCACACCCCAGATAAAAACTGCAGGGAAAGCTTATCAGAGTTCTTAGGCAGTTTCCTACACTGCATATTCAGAAGAAAACCACACAGAATGCATTTATTTCATCTATCCAATTATAGCTCTATTTTACTGTATTACACTAAATAATTTAGTGAAAGATGTCTCAAGATTCTGTCATTGGTTGCAACACTGTTAACTCTTGCAAAATACGTTACNCTTTGAGAAAGAAACCCTGAGTAGAGATTGCTATACCACTGCATCTACAGAGAAGATGTGTTGACAGGTATATAGCTGTCCATATCACACCAATACATAAGTCTATAATATTTACAGAATTATCTCAGTAAAGGTCACTGCCAACAAACACAGTCTACTGTCACAGACTTATTGACTCTTGTGAACCAAAAGTAAATTGAGAAGATGCAGATATCAAGATCAAGGAAAGGTCAACTTTTCTAAAAGTAAGCAATAAAGCACAAAAGCTGCACTAGGAGATACAACTGTTGCTAATTCTAGGGTTTTCTCCTCAAGTATATAGGCAGCTGGAAGGACAGAGGATATTTACCGTGCTTAATTGTACGTTTATAAAGATAACTATGCAATTTCAAGGACAGAATTCTTTTGAAAACTATCCTGAGAGAATTTAAGGCTGCAAGGATCATAGAAAGAAGAATTCTATTTTCAGAAACGAAGTGTTATGCTGCAAAGGAGAAAAAAAACTAAGATCTGGACCAGATTTTCTGAGTCCAAGTCAATGATGACTGCTTGAATTTAGCTCCATTCCAACAACCTTGCTATTACAAAATAGTTGTCAAAGGTATTTTTACTCATACTCATCTACAGTGCACCAGGTCTTTTTTTAAAAAAGTAGGAATTGAAGATATATTAAAACTCTTAGCTACAATTATGTCCATTTTCATTTTAAAGCAACAGTTTCTTTCTTCACAGTGCAAGCAAATCTCCATGCCACGTACTTAGAGGCCAGCAACTCCATCACATACAGTGTTTTACTTGACCTTGATGTAAAAGTACTAAACAATTTAAACCAACGCAATTGCATGCCAAAACAGATCAAATAGTACACAAATAAAGCAACAGCAAGGAGGCAAAGAGCACTAAATAGGGACAAATATGCCAAATTCCATTGACAGTTGTAACTGATACCACCTGGAGTATCAGGGAAAGGGTTGCAGACCAGCCACTGAAGGCACAACTGCAGAACATAGGAGGGTGTCCACAAAGGTTTGAGAGCATTCAAAGAGGAATGCCTAAAAGAATGGCTCTAATTTTACAATATTTTACTAGATTAGGCTGGACATACTTGTAAGATGTTAACAATGTGTTGCTCTATTTACCATTATCACATCAGGAACTAAAGAAACCACTTCAGTCACAAAAAGCAGTTTATCAGCTTCATGTAGGTGGAATGTTAATGGAAAATGTTGTTTCCCTGTCTTTGCATCTGATTCCTTAATTTAATAAACCACATTGGAAAGGCTTGCAAAATTAAAAAAAATACAACGGGAAAAAAGAAAAGGAAAAAATATTTTTTGCAGCAGGTAGAAATACAGATGATAATTTACTATCATTTGAGCAGATACTTAGCAGTCAATATCTACTGCTCTCCCCAGCTAAAAATGATTAATAACACAGATCCTAGATAATCTGGGGATAAATATTAGATCCAATGACAAATTAAAGAGAAATGTGCACTTCTTACACTGAGGTTATAGTAATATAAGATCTGAAATATAGGACATGCTAACTTTAACAATGTAGGTATGGGCATTAAGCCTGTGTTTTCTTAAATCTATGTCATTTGCCAGTTTTTATAGCTTAATAGCTGTCTGTCTCACCAGGACTGTCTTTTTTTTCTTAAGTACTAAACTATTGCACAATAGCTTATTAAATTGATATGGTTTTTTCAAACATTTTATAAAATATTTTAAAATCTCAGTAACATTGAGTAGCTCTATAACGAACCTTTAATTTTATCTGTCACACAAATCCACTTGAAACCAAACATTTCCAAAATATGAACGTTTTCTCTTTTCCTCCCTCTCTATGGGTACAAACACTTAAAATCTGAGGGCTGAGTTTGTTTCTGCACATATTATTCTATTATTTGTAAATAGTGGCAGATTTATACAACTCCATCATCATACAGGATAATGGCATAACACAGTGTAATCCATTTATCATTGATAGTAGATAGAAGTTTCAGAATAACAACTCAAAGTGTAAAAGTAAGAGCCTTAAGGATGCCTCAACATTGACACCCCTTTCAAACTAATGGGATCTGAGCCCTGTGCTGCTTCACCAGGACCATTAATAAATCTCTCACAGAGCTGTAGGGGAGTGGTTCAAGTTTAAAAAGTATTTGCACCATTCAAAAGAAACCTCTTAGCGTAAGTTCCAATGCACATACACGCTCTGTTGCACACCCCAGATAAAAACTGCAGGGAAAGCTTATCAGAGTTCTTAGGCAGTTTCCTACACTGCATATTCAGAAGAAAACCACACAGAATGCATTTATTTCATCTATCCAATTATAGCTCTATTTTACTGTATTACACTAAATAATTTAGTGAAAGATGTCTCAAGATTCTGTCATTGGTTGCAACACTGTTAACTCTTGCAAAATACGTTACGTTGACCCTGCCAATCTGTCTTAAAATTATTATGAAAAAATCATTGCTGCAGTGAATTCCATGTTGACAATGCTGCAGAAAAGAAGATGGATTAAGATAGTTGTGAAAATCTTAGGCTTACCAGGCTGCAGTAATGGAGAAATAGCTTCCGTGTTTTTAAGCCAAGCAAATATCAATACAGAATTTCCAACATCCCGTGACTCAACAGCAAATTTAAGCAAGTTAAGTGCAGCTCTTTCTTCATCACTAAGCAAGCTACTGGACAAGAGCCACTAAGCCCCGAATCTATTACAGTTATTGATTCACCTAGGTAAATTACAGTGCAAGCTGAAAATCATGTACATCCACTTCAACAAATGCAAGGTGAAAATCAAGAGAAATTATATGGGAGAAACTTCAGACCCAGTCCACTCCCTGCTTATAAGGTTACACTCCTCTCTGCAGGCTAAAACAATTTTTTTTTGCTATAATTAGCATACCATTTTCTGTAGATACAATTTGGGAGTGTTTTGTTTTGTTTTGCTGAAGCCCTTTCCCATTAAGGCATTTAATTTCTCCTGTGAATTTCAACACATTGTCAGTAAACTATGTAAGTGAGTCAGAAAATATGGCAATTGGTATCCTAAGGAGTGACAATACAACAGGAGCCTTTTGTATCCAGAGCAACTCAACATATTACTCCCTTAATTCACTGGCAATGAAATAAAAATCACTCTGCAAAACATGGCCTACCAAACAAACAGAAGTCAGTTTAAATTAAATGAAAACAAGTATTTCCCTACTTTTCCACTATTTCAGTCTCAATTTTCAAATACTTCAATGAAGCAAGATACAACTAGTTAAGATAAATAGCAAAATGAGAGTTTCATATCCTCAAATGTATCTGCTGCAGAATTTTCTTACAGTTGGAATTAAACCACAGTGAATATAGAAGAGAGTTTTCCAAGAGAATCTAGATTTAGCTACATAAATGACTTCTCACCAAATAAGATACCATTGTTAGCAAAGATTGAGGGGTTTTAGCTGTAGGGAAAGGACAACGGGGAAAATTTAGACCTAAGATGTTTGCCTAACAGAAGTGACATGGAGCGGTGACTTATAGAACTTATCCTAGTACCCAGAAAGGTCACAGTGATCGTGTTATTTAGTTAAAAGAATAAAACTATAATTTTTTAAAAAATTCATAAATGCATTGGTTTTGCTAACACCGCCTTTGTGAATAATACCAAAGTTGATTTTAGTTAGAAGCAAAATCCCCAAATAATAAATTATTCATCCAGATGTCCATCTAACTGGTTTTAATTTTTAAGCATCTATGACTAAATCTTAGTACAGCTTGATAAGATTTAATAGAAAAAGTGAAATGACATAGGGTAAGACAAATCATTTCATGAGTTAGGCTTTTAAAGCAGGTCATATGAATCAAAGCTCTTGATCACTTCCACTGATGATTGTCCTGATGATTTTAAGAGCGGCTGAAGTTGATTAATTTAAAAATAGATGTCTTGAGGATCAGACATTCACAGAACAAGAAAGAACCAGAATAGGATCAGGCAACAATGTGAAAATATGACCGTTTGGCAGAAGCATAAAGAGCCAAGATAGCCACCTCAAGGCTTATGATTTGAAACTGTCTCCTGTTGGGGGCTGGAACAAACAGCAGTCCTAAATCATGGAAGAATTCAGTGAGTCAAAAATTTCTCCCTGCCCCCTTGCATAAATAATTTATCAAAGGAACATGAGAACAGCCATAGATGGCAGTATCAAAGGTTCACATACCCCAGAGTCCTGTTTCCAACAGGGATAGTAGTGGCAATACTATGGGAAGGAATATATAAATGAGGCAAACATGCAATTTTATTTCTCCTGGCATACCTTCCTAGCTTACAGCAGTCTGCAGCCAAAATAAAGGTAGTATTGCTTCTCTGAAACTCGCAGTGTTCTCTTTTGTTTGCTCTTGGTTTTGCACCTGGTTTCTTGAAGATGAGTGCAGCAGAATCTGCTGCAGTCCTCTAAAAGGAGGGGAGGACATTCCCCTGCCTCAGAAACTACTCAGCCTGACCCTGGGAAATGGATGTCCAGAGGTGGAAGAGAGCAAGAGTGAAGGAGTCTGCATTGCATGCAGAGACCACTGAGAGGGTCAAAATAGGAGCCAGGTACAGTCCTCAAAGGGACATTACTATCATCTTTTGTCATCTTTTCTCAGACGCTTTATCAACACTTCAGCAATAAACTAAAATCTGGAGACAAATTAAAGCATAGTAGAAATCTTAAAGTTTGCTGTATGTGTTTATTTAAAGTCTCAATACTGATTTTTCATTAACATAGATATTTCATAGAATTAGACTAAAGAAGTTGATGAACAGGTGCAAGAAAACTAAATAACAAAGCCTTCTGAATTTTAAGAGGCAGCTAAGTATGCAAATTTTATTGTTTAAATTAAAATGACAGTTCCCTCAAATTATAATAATGATCACAAGTTCATAACAGAAAAAATGTGTCAAGGCTGGGGACAGATAAAGAATTCTATAATCTTTCTAATTCACTCTACCAAATACAATTAAAACTTATTAGATTTCTAACACTTCAGCCTCTGTATAAAACATAATTCTGGTAAAAAAATTGAACACTGAGCTACAATCTACTTCCATTTTCATGAGAAACATACAGTGAACCAATTTACCCAAGCCATCAGAGTAGAAGACATACCATATTTTAGGAAATTAATTTCCATGCACTGGAAGGACTACAATCCATAGAGATTCACAGAGGCATTACTTTAGCACTTATAAATAAGTGACATTTACCAACGAGACAGTGGGATTCAGGAATCACCAGTGAGATCTCAGTATAGGTTTGCAGGTGCTATTAATTGTTGATAGAATTTACGCATATGCTTTAGTAAGATATCTTCATTAATCTGACAAGTTTGCCATGACTACAGAAATGGAGAAATTACACAGAACACATAAAGCCCAAATTTACTTTCAAGGCTGCAGTTGAATATCAGCTAGTGAATAATAGAAGCCTGTACTGCCAACCATACCATTTTTTTCCATTTATTCTACTGACATAAAGTAGGGAAATAAAACAAATCATCAGTTATTAAGCTTCTTCTACTATTGATTTGAACTACTTTGTAGTTTTGGAAGAATATTTCAGCAGAAGCATGTGCAACCAGATTTATGTGGTCTTTACTGACTGCTTGTGGCTTTTTGAAAACTCTTTTAGATGTTGAGTTTAATTCAAGAAATCCTACATGATTCAGTGCCCACTTATCTGATACAGAAAAGTAAAGATGAAAACTGATTTCTTAAATAGCTGCTGTGAACTCCTTCCTTATGTTCTTAGTCACTGTGATTTTAAATGCCTTCAAGTGTTTTCAATTTCTGTATCTTTCTACACCTTAGCACTTTTGTGATTATACTACATCAGTTTACCTTTGAAATTCTTAACAACCAACAGTCTGTATTGGCTGAAATTGCCCATTTCCACAGCAAATACTCTGGAACAGGGAAGTTGCCACAGCAGCTGTACTACCTGAAAACCTGAAGAAAGCCTGGCTGTCCCCTTTCCAGACCTCATACTGCTCCAGAGCCCCAGGACTTCCACTCTATACCAACAAAGTCTTGCTGGGTGTTAGGTAACTGCTTAGCTCAAGCGTACAGCAAGCTCTTGGTCCCCCAGAGTACCCCTTTTGTGTTGCTTTGCTCCCAGACAAGACCCAACTTGTTTCATCTGAGATAAAAATAAACCAAGGTGCAGTTCATTTCAAGGATCCACAGCCAAAAAGCAGCATGGATGAGTCTCCGTCGGGTTTTTATCTCTCTAACCTTTATAGTGACTCCAACATTATCCCAGATGGCTTTATGCTTTCAAAACTTCACCAAATGTACCAGACAATGCAGTACACGGCTTCAGCCTCATGGTCTCTGCTAGACTACAAAACTACCTTCATTGTGAACCTAAAAATTAATTAACCCATGCATACAATGCCAAGAGGAAAACACAGGGTTGAGTTCTATGCTGGAGACATGTCCAGTCTGCTCTGAAGGGTCAAAGTCTGAAGAACATAAACACAAGCCATTCTGTACCTCTAAGGCTTGACAGCTGGGGATCAGTTCCTGGAACAAATGCATTTAGTAGCAAAGCTGTACCTATTAAAACATGTTGCTCCATACAGACTAGTCCTTATCTTCCCACTGGTGCCACCGATACGCAACACTTGTTTTCCTAGGCCCCAGCAGAGAGAACAGCCTTCTGTTACTGATACCTTTCTAAGCCAGTTAATTTACCAGAAGTGTCAGCAGCAGCAGATATGGAAGGTCTTGTTTACAACTTGATCACAATTGTACAGCTATAATTACCCTTATGTCGTGCATGATAAAAATAGATTTTGAACATAGTATCTGTGTATGTGATTATTCAATCAATTTATTGATTATGAGTTATTTCTCTTCAAGACTGTTGCGTCTTCCAGCCACTGGCATGAGCATAAATATTGAGGGAATTCAGATTGCATGAAAAAACATAAATCTGAAATTCCCTAACTTTCAAGTACTGAGCAGTCAAAAACATATTTTTAACGTTTTGTAGGGCAATGCACAGGTAGGTTTTATGACTGTCCTTCAGGAGGTAAATGTGAGATTCAATTTGGTTCTGGTTTTGAGATATGTAGAGCCTATCCTTATGCTAGTATAGAAATATCTATATAAAAATCTGCACATGTAGATACATATACAGATAGTACACATACAGCATATACACACAGACAGTGTCTTCCTGATTTTATTTTGAGAAATTATTTATTCTAGTGATAAAGCAATGGAGTCTGGAAGCTGAATGAAGAGTTATCTATGCTTAGGAAATAATACCAAATTATTTTTTTGTTTTTCCACTGAATTATTATTTACTAATTACCATAGTGCATCTTGGTCAATCACTCAAACCTACAGAGCAATGACACCAAGGTCAAATTTGCTCATTCTGGAATGTTTAGCCAGCTCCCTCAGTGAGGGAGTGAGGAAAATGCAGTCATGAGCTCTCTCTGTTATTCCTCCATGGGTGACTGGGATGTGACTGCCCTTTGCAAATCTGTTCTGAGAAATTGCTTCTCTGATTAACCTGGTGGAATTATGAGACCAATGACATATGAGAAAGGGCTTTCTGAAAAGATCCAGACTCAGAAAAATATGGCGGGGGGGGGGGAAGAAGCAGTGTGTTTGTTTTACCCAGATAGAGCAAAACTATGAAACTTACCAAGATCTAGGTAGATGCCTGGAACAAATGAGTTGAGAAAAAACATAAGAATAACACATCCCAGCACAGCCAGGCATTTGATGAGAAGAATTTTGTCTGTTATTTTGTGCTGTAGACAGGGAGAAAAAAAATTAATAACTGTATTAAAGGAGGAGCTATCTATTATGCATAGATTTCCCAGAAGTGCGTGTGAAGAACAAACTTTTGTTCCTGTATAGTATATTGCTCTTCAGCATAAAAAGAAATGTTCAAATAGTTTAAAACTTTACTAAAGTACAAATAAGTCTCTGTTCTTTGAAAGTTTGTCTTTTATGCAACACCTAGAAAAAAACTGTAAAACCTAATAAGAAATCCTATTGGTTTTCTTCTGTTTCTATCAGTTTGATACACAGGATAGTAATGTCCCATTCAAGGACCTGAACTCCCAGACACAGGCCTGGATTCATTAGTGATGCCCGTGTGGTGGAGAGGATGTAACATGAAAGTAATCCCATGACAAAGTTTACACCTTATCAGGCTCAGCTTCAGCATAAAGACTTAAGTGGTGTTACGTGTGCACAGCAAGGAGAACAAGATTTATCTGAGCATCTCCACTTGAATAATAAAGCACACATGTCACAGTGTAGTAAATCAGTCTGTATTTGGTACATCAGCAGGAGTGTATTCTATCATCATGCATCATGGTTATAAACAAACTTTTGACATGTTCTGAATCTTTCTGGTCATGGATTAAAATTTTAAAAACACACCACTGAATCATTTGCTGATCTTTCAAATGATATTTTTCTAAGGAACAAAAATATAAAACCTACCAAAACCTTACAATGTGGTTCAGTAACTATGTCCCACTGAGAAGCCAGCCTGCCTGCCAGCATTTCTGCCATCATAAGAGATGTTACATTCCCTTTGGATTCAAAGCACATTCTCTGTATAAAGGCATAAGTCCACGTACTCTGTTACTGAAACAAAAATTTCCATCTACTTACTTTTTTCTGGAGTTCTTGAATATTTGTTTCCCAGTTTTTATCTTCTTGTGAAATTTGCCTGAAAGAAAATGACACCTGCATTTTTTCCAGAGTTAAATTAGATCTCTGCCAAGAGTGCTGGCTTAAATCTCTCTCATAATATATAGTTCAACCTTTCCCTGGTACAGAGTAACTCATACCACAAAAAAGCCACGGCCTTCTTACAGCCAACAGCAAAATTCCCATGAGCATTCACTTAAGACTCCGCTTTTGTAACACACTCCACTTATGCACAAACCCCTTGACTCATGAATAGTTCCACAGATTTGGAAGTAGATAGCCTCCAGAGTACAAACCTCAATACAGGATCTGACTATATGAAATATGTAGTCCCCTTAATAGTTTCAGGAGCTGATGTATGGCCTGCTGTGATAAAACAAGGGCCATGTGCAACAACATCAACAAGTCAGAACACATGTATTTTACATTTGCATTTTATAATGAAGTTTTTAAGATCCGATTAACTTCATTGTGTTATCAGCATAGTCAGACCTCCAGCAAAAAGCCTTAGGGTTTGCAGTTCAGGAGCACTGTTGTAAATGTTAATGAATTTTTACATTGCTGTAAATGTACAGTGCTGGAGGAATCCTAACTTTCAAAATTAAATATACAGCTCTTATTTATACTTCAGAAGTGTCATCTTTAGAGTGTCATGAAGTCTAAGAATCTGTGGAAATCTTTTTAAAAGGTGATTTTGACAGTCTCTTTTGTCTTTAAGTAGTAATACTGTTAATTCATTCAAAATGCGTATCAGTGGATTCTGTTAAAAAGTCTCTTGTTACTGCAATAGTTAAAGAAATTGTATTTACTTGTTCTTGCTCATACTACCTATGTAGCATGTTTATTAATAACAATCATTTCAGTTTCACTTTAGTCAATTCATTTTCAGAGTATTTATAACTAGCATTCTCAGTCATCAAATTCCATAGCATAACAGCTTTTATTTGTGGAACATAAAGAAAAAAAGTTTCACAATTTTGTAAGATTTATTTTATAAAAACAATTTCTTTTCTATACATAAACAGTTAATTAAGCCTGCACTCAGGTTCACATTTAGGATTAAATTACGAAATCATTTTAAAAAACATTAATTTACTGGTGACATATTTTTTCAAATTCAACAGTTCACTGAAGAACACTTGAGATTTTCAGCAAAAAAAGAAATTACAATACTTTACTACACTGAAGCCACTATTGCAGGGTAAAGTCTAATGAAATACTTGTGATCTTTCTAAAACAAAACTACCTAAAATTCCTAGGGCTTTATATTTAAGTCATATCAACATAGGTTTTCCAGGCCTTACATACAAGTTTTGTTCTAAAAAACTTTGTGTTCTACTGAGATGGAGAGTGGCACTTCATATCTGTCCCAACATGCATCTAATCAAGAGATAACTGAAAACAGAAGTCTCTTCCCAGTAAAGATCCTTAAAGCCTTCACTTCTATCTGTGCCTAAAAATTACTGAGTCCTTGGCTCATTTAAGCAAACAGAAATAATAACTCTGAGGTTAGTAAAGCCCCAGTATCATTCCTGGCTGTAGACTAAGATGAGCAGGAGCTCCCTGCTAGTCCAATGAACTGCCTGGACCTTCAGTTTGAAGGTCCTGAGGCTTGGAGAAGGGAGTGAGACACATCAGCCCTCACTCACCTGTGAAACGTCCTCAGCTTCTTCCTCAAGAGAATCTCCAGGGTCAGTACCTTCTGCATCAAGAGGCATTTCACAGCAGTTTCCTCTCTGCTGGCCGGGTTAATGCGCTGTGCAGTCAGTCTCCAAACATAGATCTCATGTTTCAGCTCTAAAATGAAGCAAAATCACTTATCTTAAAGCAGGTATAACACATATCAAACCATCAGAAAATAAACCACCAATACACATTATTATACTGCTAACAAGATAGTAGTCTTTTTATAGCTGGGAATTACGGCAAATGCTCCTTCACTGCATTGAATGGACAACGTGTTTCCATTCACTCTACATTCATACATCAATTTTATCAATCTGAGACTAAACTGAAATTCCACACTGACTCACAAATATCATTTAACACCATTTTAAAGGTTTCTTAAGAGGACTTAACTCTTCATTACTGCTTTTCATAAACACAGATATCATCACCCGAATACAGACTCAAATGACGTCTGATCCTGTGTAAGTACAGTCAGACTGATTAACACTTAAAGTCAGTCTCTAAAATCTTGTAAGGATTTTCAACACTTTTTGATTTATTTATTTTTCCTGTATTGTCGGGACCTTGTTGAATCATTGAAAAGTATGTGTTCCTGTTCAGGAAGGATTTTAGACTGGACATGAGGGAAAAAAAAAGAACCACAACCTTGGATTTTCCAAGAAATTATTAAAAAAAAGAAGTCAGATATTCATTCAGAAATAGTCTATGCAAATGCTTCCTGATGAAACAATAGGATGGTTCCTCAGCCTTCTTTTCTGTTCCCTCAAATTTCATGTCAGTGAAGACAGTGCATCAAGAATATGGGGGTTTATATTTTAAGACCCTTGTTCAATCAGCAAACTATCTTATGCTAAGAAATAGATGTGGAAGTCCCCGCACCATGTACATAAAATATATGCCTGATATATTTAACATAATATAAAATGTGAGCTGGGAGGTTGGTCTTTCCCGTATGATGAGCAAGACAAGAGAGAGAAATGTTGGAATGTGGTTTCCTCGCACATTTTTCTGTGCAACTCCTCAGGAAAATTATTTTTCTTTCAAAAGTTTCCTGAGCCCTTTGGGGTAAAAGTATTTCTATGATCCTACATGCTACCCTAACCTGAAAAACATAGAGATTTTGTATGTAGTGTAAGCAGGTGAGGAGGGAGAGTCCCCTCAGTTGATGAATGATCCTTTTTGTATTTCTTTTTCACACAATTTTCAGGTCAATTACACAGTAGATTCGGAAGTATTTCTCATCAACAGTCCAAGAGAAAGAACATGGTTTTGGCTTTTTCCCTGGCAAATTCATATGAAGCATGATTATTGTGTCTGCAATCTTGCTTACTGATAGTCTTTTCTGCAATGCATTTTCTGGTGATGTCTGCAAATAGATGCCTGCAAATCCCTCCTCCTTTCCAAGTGAAATTTCACCTAGGGTTTTACTAATCAGCGAAAGTTGAACCCTAGAATCATAGAATAACCAGGTTGGAAGAGATCAACTGGATCATTGAGTCCAACCATTCCTATCAAACCATGTCCACCTCGTCCACCCGTGCCTTAAACACCTCCAGGGAAGGTGAATCAACCACCTCCCTGGGCAGCCTGTGCCAGTGCCCAATGACCCTTTCTGTGAAAAATTTTTTTCCTAATGTCCAGCCTGAACCTCCCCTGGTGGAGCTTGAGGCCATTCCCTCTTGTCCCCTGTCACATGGGATAAGAGGCCAGCTCCCTCCTCTCTATAGCCTCCTTTCAGGTAGTTATAGAGAGTAATGGGGTCTTCCCTCAGCCTCCTCTTCTCCAGGATAAACACCCTCAGCTCTCTCAGCCATTCCTCATAAGGCCTGTTCTGCAGCCCCTTCACCAGCTTCATTACTCAATCTCTCATCATAGAATCACCAGGTTGGAAGAGACCTGCCGGATCATCGAGTCCAAGCATTAGATTGGCAGTAATTTTGTCAATTTGCTTGTTCTTTCTGCCTTTGCTCAGGGGACTGAATCACCTCCTCTCATTTTATAGACTGATTTGGGTTGGAAGGGACCTTAAATTAAAGATTCCACTGTAGGAAATTTAAGGAAATCCCGTCCCTGGGTGGGCTCGAACCACCAACCTTTCGGTTAACAGCCGAACGCGCTAACCGATTGCGCCACAGAGACTCCCTGCATCATCTCTCATCATCAAACCAAGATGCAGATCTCCAACAGGTATTTTTGTACAAAGAACATTTATCTACTCTCCTTCAGAAAGAGGCAGCTAGCATGCCTTTATACATGCCACAAACAAACCCATAGTGCAGAAAGCACTATGCCTTGTGCTGCAAATTCCTGCACCATGTCTGAAGTGCCAAAGGGTTAATCTACACATTCAGTGAGGTCGGTCTAGTGCTTTTTGGTGTGTGTCAAAAAAGTGCATTCATGCTTTCACATGGTTTTGACCTTGCCTTCATGTACAGCAAGTACATGCTTGATTGTTCAGTCACTAATTTTCTAAACATCCCAAGGATGTGGGCACCCTCATGCTGTGAAATTTACTTCAGAGCAAAATGTCCCTTGAAAACCAGAACAGTCAATACATCTTTCACACTGTGACTCCTGTTGCAGTAAAAATTTGTGAGGAGGTTTTCTAGGTCATCCTACATAATGTCTCTTCTCTTCTTCTGTCTCATGTGCACTTTCATTGTAATAGACTATTATGGCGTCAGGTGATACATAAGTAATAGTAGTAGGTTTTGTTTTGAAGGAAATACAGTGCAGGACCCTTGAGGTTAGTGAAAACACCAAAACCAGCCAAAAACCTTCGGGCCTTTCTATACTTACAGAATAGAATCATAGAATCATAGAATAACCAGGTTGGAAGAGACCCACCGGATCATCGAGTCCAACCATTCCTACCAAACACTAAACCATGTCCCTCAGCACCTCATCCACCCGTGCCTTAAACACCTCCAGGGAAGGTGACTCAACCACCTGCCTGGATAGCCTGCTCCAGTGCCCAATGACCCTTTCTGTGAAAAAAAATTTCCTAATGTCCAGCCTACTTATCCCATTTTCAGGCAGCAATCTCTAGAGTTTGGGAATATCTGATTTTTTATGACATAGTGTGTTACACATTATGGACAAAGTCTTAATGCAGCTGCAAGGTCTTAACAATCACTTTGATATGATGGCTGAGGCAGCATAAACAGATCATTTGACTACCCCTGAATGGAAATGCCTCACATCCATTTCCCCATGTTCATAAATTCCTGTCCCCTCCTCAGATGGGATCTAATGGTCATTTTGCTAACGAGCAAGCTCACTCCACACTCCACTCTCATATCCAACAAAAGCCAATCTGTCGGAGTTTTGCAGTGTTAGCTTTAGGGTGTATCACCCTACTAACTAGTTTATCCTACCATTCCTAGTCTATTGCTAATTATTGAAATGGCATATGTGTGTGTGGCATTTACCTTTCATGGTAGTTTATCATTAAAGCAGCTAAATTAACATTTAACTGCAACAGTAGTAGCAGTAGTTGAAGTGGTATAAGCAAGGCAAAGTGTAGTATGCAATTATCTGGAGTAAGAGAAGACAGGAGAGCTGCAGCTCAGAGAGGTAATTCAGATCATTATGATACTAAAATCTGTGTGAACATGGTACATTCATAACAGCCCACAAGGCAGCAGAGCAATATTCCCAGTGCTGTTATTTCACAATTTTTTTTCCCCAGAAAGTCCATTTCCAAGAAGAAAGTAATAATTTTTACCTTAGTTCTAGGATCAAACAAAAGATCAACAAACATATAAACCCTACGCTACTAATCTGTTCTAAATTTGTCATTTGTCATATATTACCATGGAGTCCACAGATAAGATATCCTGGACCTATTGAATTTAATGGAGTTTCAGCTATTGACTTGAGCTCTGATATTTTATTAAACATTTTCTGCATTTTAGAAAATATTGTTTCATTTAAAAATGCATATTCTTTCTGCAATCTGACAGTTATTGTCAGATTGATTTTTCACTTAGAGTGATTACACATTCCCTTCCACCCAACTGCCAATAACAAAGAACGAATCCTCAAAAACTGGGTATAATTAATTCCCAGCCTCAGAGTTTGAAGAGGCCAGTCTTGTTAATTGAAGATACTCAGAAGTGCATGACCAACTTTGATGAGAATATAAGAATTACCATAAAATGGCAATTTTTAGCTTGCAAGTGCACTAAATGCATTAAGTACCTTTTTGCAAGCAATACAAGTTTCCACTGCTGGTCTGTGACTAACAAGATGCAAAGCATGTTCTTCTGAATGTGGGGGGTTTTTTTTCCACTCACTATTATACCTTAACTTTTATCAGTAAAGAAATTATTTTTCATATCTAACTTCTCAGAACAGGAAAACTTCTTTAAATGTTAACTAAAAAGCAAATTAAGTACCATGAATTACAACTTAATCTAGTAATACCCATAACTTCTAGTAATTTTTAATATCCCTGATATTACACAATAAATCCTCTAAGCTTTTTTAGAGAAATACAGAAACTAAGTCGGAAAGGTGAAACCAAGTGTAGAAAGAATTCAACTCAAAGGATATTCCAGCTTAACAATTAATGCCTCTCTCCCAGGAGAGAGGTATAAGGATCTAATTCTGGAAAAAAAAAATAAAGGAATACCTGAAATGTCTTTGTCTTTATTCCTTTGAGTAAACCATGGGTAAAGGTAAGCAGAGGCATAAATTTTGCAGAGACTTCAAAAACACAACAAAACACACTTTGCCTTATTCAGCTAGATAGTTGCCAAGGAATGCAAGAAATCTGCATGATGCTGCATAAAGCAATACAGAGCATTTATATAAGATCTTCAACTCACAGCCCAGCAGCTGGGGCCCCATTTGGTCACCTTATGGCAGTACGGATGCCCAGTACAGGATTGCATCCGTGGCACTGGATTTACAGAACATCCTCATCCTTGCAGCAAAGCAGCTGGAGCCTGGACAACAAAACTACAGAGTTCAGACCATGCCACATGCTTAAGTCACCTTCCAGGAGTTTTCTGGGCAAGATGGGGCAGGCTGCAGCCACACCAGGAGTTATGGCTGTTCAGAAAGCTGCAAAGCAAGTATCATTCTCTTTCAAAACGTAACTGGAATTTTTCCTCACTGTGCTTTGGATTTCCCCCTGTAATTTTAACTACTGAAAGAATCTACAATACCACAAGCCTACCCCTGTATTTCATAAGGAAACAGTCAATTTAATACCTCTATGATGGCCACGTAGCACTCAATTGAAGTAATCTTCAGGTATTAGAGAGTTAGATTTCTCATAACATTTCAGGATGGTTTATAAAGACATACTACTTTTCAGTTGGTTTGTCCCTGAACAAGGGACAGGATCTCTCTCAGGTGACAAAAACTCTGTTCTCATCTCTAGATAAGTCAGACTTAGAGCACATAGTTCAGTCCTGTGGTTTTACCCCTTAGTTTCCTCTATTGCAGTTCCCCATGTTTTAAAAGCACAGATCTGACTAGGTTCCACGTGCACTCGTTAGCACTTGCTTAATGTCACCACAATATTCTTTTCTGTTACACTGAGAATGGCACAGGGTCATGGGAAGTAGAATCAAGTGCCTAATATTCCAGTGTAGTTTGTTTCAGGAAGATTTCATTGGGTTAGATGAAATTTAGAAAAATAATTCTGCTTTACTCACTTTCAAAAAGTTTTAACTCAAACCGTAAGATTTATCAACAAAATACAATTTAGCCAATGTTTTCCATTAAAGCACAGGTCTCATAATCTCTGTTCAATTCACTGCTGAAAAGTGAATAGATATATTCCAGTCATAAAGTGTTTTGCACCAAACATAACTACTGCTGAGGTCTTGAAAATATTAAGAAAAAGTAAAACTTAAAAAAGAAGAAATAATAAAAAGCAGCTGCTTATAAATGGTGTTTCCAAAGTCCTATTAAGGAAACTAGGTACAGCCTCAAGGTGACAACTCCCATAATCAAAAAGATAGTGCCTCGTCTAATGCTTTTAAGAGGGCAAAATGAAGGGCAAAATAATTACGCATGCTTCAGGCTCACAATATCTTTTAACAACTGGTTTAAATTTAAAAATGATGACTAATAAGTTCAACTCATTTTGATAAATAATAATTTTTAAATCTTTCAAGGTCACTTTTATTTGAAACATCATCACAGTAAAAGCTTTCTGCAGAAGACAGTTACAGTGTAGGTGTTAAATTAACATAAATTGTTCTCTTTTAACTCTGTATATCAGGAAGATCTTATCAGCTTCATAGCCATCAGAGTAAAGTGAAAAGATTTGTCATAGCTTTACCAGAACACTGTTAGTGATAAAGCCAGGTCTTGCCAGCTACTTTATATTGGTATAACCATTCTACAGTTGTGGTATGCATACAAAAATCCAGGGGAGAAAGGGCTGCAAAAGGAAGCAGAGGTAACACTTCCTAAGTTTTTACCTCATATCAGTGATGTTTCAGAACTGTTTCGTTCCATGGAAAATGTGTATGGTAAAATTGTGAAGTGTTGCTCTATTGATTCAAAAAGCAAGTGAATTATACTGTCTGCACAAGGCAGGTGAAGTAATATTACAACTGCCTTTTTGTGATGGTTATGTTATCAATTCACTAAGCAAACAATAGCAGATTGTCATATTTCCTATTCTGGAATGCTAGAATACTATTTTTATCATCTCAAAACAAGAAAAGACTCAACAATATTTTCCTTTTTCCAAGGGGAATACTCCATCAATTGTAAAGAAGTACAAAGGACATATACAGGATTTTAAGCATGTTTAAGAATATATATAAAAGGTTAAAGAATATAGAAATCTTGAATCTGTGTAAAATAACCACACTTATCATTTCTCATCACTAGAAACATTGTTGAAGGTGGAAATAATAAAAGACAGATTTTATTTTCCACATTTGCAAACATAAAACCATGATCCTTGTGGGTTTTGTTGTATTATCCAAAAAAGGAGTATACACAAAGTCCACAGTGACCATAAGGCAGTGACCACAAGGCAGTGGCCATAGTTCCTGAAATTCTTATAGTTTCTTAAAGTAAAACATATAATACACGCTAGAAAGATATGATCTTAGCTCTGAAGATAATTCCCAAGAGATCTCCATCTTTTACTTACTCCATACTTTTACACAGTATGAGTTAAAATGTTAATGATTCATTTTTAATATATACAATTGGACTGCAGAGAAGGTGGTGTGAGTGGTGGAGGGGATCCTGTTCCACATTGTTCTTTAAAAATGCTTCCCATATATTTCCATTAATTTATCAGTAGAGTGCAAAGCATATTGCAAAACTGCCATCCAGACTAAGCTTGGAGTTGGATGCTTGAAAATATCTTGAAATACCCCTTTCTTTGAACATTAGTCTCTGCATAATCTGCCTGCTAGTTTTTGCACCTGAACCAGTGTTCCAGTGAGGACAGCCAACTGCTTTCAAGTTACATAAAAATGCCAGTAGTTCCTCGCTGGCTGTTAGTGAAGTACCTGTATAGGTACAGACACACCTTAGGAGTAAAATTATCAATGTATTTAGTCCAGCTAGGTACTTGACGTACCTCTCACTGATTCTAGCAAGAAATCATAGAATCATAGAATCACCAGGTTGGAAGAGACCCATCGGATCATCGAGTCCAACCGTTCCTATCAAACAATAAACCCTGGCCCTCAGGACCTCGTCTACCCGTGCCTTAAACACCTCCAGGGAACGTGAATCAACCACCTCCCTGGGCAACCTGGGACAAAACAAGACAGTACTGAGCTATACCTTGTATTCAGCTACAATTACAATTGGTGAACTCTGTGCTTGGTCAACTGTGCAGCACAAAGTACTACAGCAGACATTTGCAATCACTACGGAACACAGAGGGGAAAACTCACCAGACACTGAGTGCTAAAAGAGTTTTCCAGTTTTATTTTGTTGTCTCTTTTGATCTTCACCTTAGCTGCATCAACCCTTTGACTTTGTCATGCAAAATGAAGCCTGGTATGAGCAACACTTACTCTAAGTCCGGGAACGATGTCTGGCAACCCTCAACTATCAATCCCCCACTTCTTTCCTCTTCTAGACTTTCTACATTTCCATTGCCAGTTTTTTCTTCTCTTTTTGCCTTCCTCCTCTCATTTATCTTCTACTACAGAAGCAGCTGTAAAGATCCACATGGAAGAAACAGATTCACTCATTTATGTGGTTACCACATTTCACATTGTGGGGGAACAGCACCATGCTTTCACACATTAAGCACTTTACACATTTCTGTGATTAATTAGAAAATTTCTTCTGTTGTAGGCTTTATATACTGACTATCATATTACTATAGCAGTGTTTTCCCAGCTGGTGCAGACAGTGAACTACACCAGAGGGAATAATATTCTTCCCCCTCTACTGGCAGCATTACTCTCATTTCAACAGTGGGTCTCTCCTTCAGTCAGTGAAGCAATCAGGATCTGGAGCATGCAACACAGGAGAAATGGAGAGCTGGTGCCAAATCAGTTGTTGTGCTCTTCCTCTTTGGCAAAAATAGCAACACTACTAGCTAGAATTGCACCACAAGCCACCAACTATCCTTGGGACAGCAACCTTCCCCAACATTGAGAGCTCCACATCTCCACGGCTTGATCACTGAGACACAACAGTGTATTGTCATGCTTCCCAGAGATTAAATAACGTATTAACCCTTAAGGGAAGCAAAAACTTTGGTTTTAAGTTTTGGGGCTTGGGCATGGAGAATAAGTTTAATTCCTCTTACACTCATGCATTATCATTTCCCCTTGCTTATTCTTTTGGGAAAGTACATATATGCTTTTTAAACCTCTTCAACTTGTTACTCTAATCCTAGTATCTTTTTCTGCATCACACAAACCAAGGCACAGGTTTATCAGCTAAAAGTAGCACTAAAAAAAGAGCCCTCAAAATATCTCTTCATTCATAAAAACAATTTCATTTTCTCTCTTATGCATGAGTTCTTCAGATCTTTTTTCTTTTGTAATATGCCTTGCTTCAAGTTACTGCAGGTAGTTATTGACTTCTAGAGAAAAAGCATGTTTTTTTCTGCTGTACAGGTGCTATAGCACAGTATGAAAGCCAACAATTTAAAGACACTGGTAACACACAATTTGAATGAATCTACTGATGTATTATCAGAACAACAGTATTATCTGTTCTTAAAATTAGTGCTTATCCATTCTACAGAAATTATGTAGCCCAAAGCAACAGGAAAAATAAAATCATAAAGCATATGGCATACAGTGAAAAATTATGGGCAGAACAACATATTAATTAAGTCTCATATATCTTGCTTAATTGCTAATTGGGGGCAGGCTGAGGGAAGACTGATATTTAGCTGATTAAAACAGCTGGTTTAAACAAGCTGTTCAAAGTTATCACAGAATCACTGCAATCAGAGGTGGAAGGAACCCTGAAAGCACCTTGGACCACATTCTGCAAATCCAGACTACGATAGCTACCTCATAACTGAGCTGTGTTTGTTGTTTTCCTCTTTCACAGAAAATTTCAACAGAAAATGTAGTACTTGCTCTAATTAAGCAGATACTGAGTAGCTTCACAGCAGTGGAGGAGCAGTTAATTACAAGAGCAAGCACATGGTATAGTGATTTGAAGTTTGTTATAGCTGAACATACTAAGCTGCAAGGAAGAAAGATTGTTGAGAAATGAATTGAGGAAAATATACTTTCTTAAAAGTTTACAGTGTTTCAATGGCACAAATATTATGTCAATGAATAAATTGTATTATTCAAATTAATCAAAACATTGTTATGCGCACTTCATTTATTAAAAATCCAAAACATGTACCTAAAATTTTATAGATGAATGAAAAAAATTAACTATTTTATTTTCTCAAATGTATATTCACAAAATAATGCTATTATGTCAGGATCAAAATTTCTCACAGTTGGCACAATGTATTTTCTGACTGTTTAGATATCATTTATCTCAATATACCTTGCAAGGTTGCACTTTTAAAGATAATTTAAGCATACAATAGCTCTGGTTATTCATGGAAATTTCCATGAAACTATGACTTTTATTAGAAAATGAGAAATGAATAAAAGCAAATTAAACCTATTTGAAAAAGAAAGTTTGGAAGTTACAAAAAAATGCTGAATACCAAAGATTTAATAATATAATTTCAGGCAACAAAGAAAAGTACTTATTTTTTATTATTATGTATTATTATGAAGGGTTTTATCTAAGAGATTGCAAGAGTTCCCTTCCTCACCAAGAAAAAGATAATTTCTTTCCCAGAGATGATCTCTTCCACTAAAGCTTCTCTTTATTGAGTCCTGCACAGAACAGGTTGGAACTTGTTCTATACCTAGCATTTTGATACAGAATCATAGAATTGTAGAATCATAGAACAGTATGAGTTGGAGGGGTCTTTTTAAGGTCATCCAGTCCAAATCCATCTAGATCAGCTTACTCAGAACCCATCCAACCTGACCTTGAATGTTTCCAGGATGGGGCACCTGCCACATCTCTAGGCCTGTTCCAGTGTTTCACCACTCTTGTCCTTATTATTTTCTCTGAACCAATCCCAGCTCTCTCAGACTGTCCTCAACAGGAAGATGTTCCATCCCTCTGATCATTTTTATGGGCAGTGCAGTCCATGTCTTTCTTTTGCCAAGGCCTCCGGGGCTGAACAGTTATTGCAGGTGGGGTCATACCAGAGCAGAGTAGAGGGGCGGAATCACCTCCCTAGGCCTGATGGCTACACTTTTGATGGACCCCAGAACAGAGCTGGCTTTCTAGGTTGCATGTGTACATTGCCAGCTTATATCCAAATTTTCATCCACCAGTGCAAAGAAGAGAAGGAGCAATAGGAAAATAAGCCAGCTCCTCATCTGTTCTGATTATGCATTTCAGTAGTCAACTGGAGACAACTTTGGAGTGAGTACTGTTTATGTGATACCTGTTTTCAAGGTAGTAACTTTGACCAGACAAGCAGGAAAATCACTCACCCATGATATACAATTCACAATGCTTAATTTTAAGTATTTTATGGATATTTCATTTAGGTAATGTTGCCTGCCCACAAGAATAAACCTAAACTACAATTATTTAAAACTGACAAACTGGCTATGAAAGGAAAGTATCATTTTCTGCATTTTATCACTGCTAATTTTCAGACTTACTTTCTCTGAAGATATCCTTGACACCCAAGATAAACTTCGAGCTATTTGAATAGAAAATGCTGTAGTGTAAACTGAAATGAGACAGAAGTGTCCCATCTTCTTTATCTAATGGTAAAGTCTTTTCTCTCTTTGACCCAGAAGTATACAGTCAATAGATTTATTTACCAGTTGAGGAGGGCTTTTTGCAGCACCTTCCCCAGCACAAGGCAGGAAAAGAAGATTCTGAAAAACCTTAGTCTGTACTGTCACAGGAAAATACCTATGCATTTCAGAGACTGAGCTCACTGTTTTATTTCTTGCTTTCAAGATCAAATCTCTAAGGGCACAGAAAGCCTCAGCTTTTGTGCAATGGTCCAGGAATGAAAATGCATCTCTCATACCAAGCAAATATATGGAAGGAAAATCCTCCTTAATTGTCTTAGAAAACAGTCAGTTTCACCTCTGAAACATCTCAAAAGCATTTTGATTCTTACTACTGGGAAAGGCCTTGGCCCTTAACACTGAGTGTGCCTTGTGTTGAATGGGCCTTCAAGTTCCTCAAAACCAAATGTCTGCACAAGAGCTAACATCCTAAGCATTGAAGTCTCCTCACAGAATCACTAGGTTGGAAAAGACCTCCAGGATCATAAAGTCCAACCATTCCTACCGACCATTAAACCATGCCCCTGAGCACCTCATCCACCTGTCTTTTAAATATCTACAGGGAAGGCGAATCAACCACCTCTCTGGGCAGCCTGATCCAGTGCCCAATGACACTTTCTGCGAAAAACTTCCTCCTAATGTCCAGCCTAAATCTCCCCTGGCGGAGCTTGAGGCCATCCCCCTTGTCCTGTCCCCTGTCACTTGGGAGAAGAGGCCAGCTTCCTCCTCTCCACAACCTCTTTTCAGGCAGTTATAGAGAGCAATGAGGTCTTCCCTCAGCCTCCTCTTCTCCAGGACAAACAACCCCAGCTCTCTCAGCCGCTCCTCATAAAACTTGTTCTCCAGCCCCCTCACCAGCTTCATTGCTCTTCTCTGGACTCACTCCAGAGCCTCAACATCCTTCTTGTGGTGAGGGGCCCAAAATTGAACACAGTATTCAAGGTGCAGTCTCACGAGCTGAGTACAGGAAGAGTGCAGTTCTCAGGTGGAGTACAGTTCTCTGACCTTTCTATCAAATGGTATTCAAGAGACATGGTACAATCTAGACATAAGGAAGAATTTCTTCACCATGAGAGTGGGGAAGCACTGGAACAGGTTGCACAGGGAAGCTGTGGCTGCCCCATCCCTGGAGGTGTTCAAGGCCAGGTTGGATGGGGCCTTGGGCAGCCTGATCTGGTGGGAGGTGACCCTGCCCATGGCAGGGGGGTTGGAACTAGATGATCTTTAAGGCCTCTTCCATCCCAAAGCATTCTATGATTCTATGAATCCACTGTGGAGAGTAGTATCACTTCTGGTTTTTAAACGAAATCCTACTTCAAAACCTAATTTTCCCTGGAAAACAAAAAGGCAAATCACTATAAGTGGTACTCAGTTTGACCGAATTATCTACCCATCGTGAACATCTCTGTCACTGAATGAGAATCATAGAATGATAGAGGATAGTCACCTTGGACTCTTCTCATATTCAAATGAGAGAAGTACAATTTTGGGGGCTGCAATATATCTGTTTCATTGCAGACAGCTATATTAGTCTTTAGAAGGACTTATCTTTTTCCACAGACTACAATGTAACCAACTTATTCAAAAATTGTCCTCCCCATGCCTAACAGAACCTACACACAGGTATGAAGATGTACAGCCCATGAAAACATGTCTTCTGTGGTAAAGTGGAAGCCTGGATTCTAAGTCTTCCACAGCCAAAAGTGGAAAAAACNCTGTTTCATTGCAGACAGCTATATTAGCCTTTAGAAGGGCTTATCTTTTTCCACAGATTACAAATGTAATCAACTTATTCAAAAATTGTGCTCCCCATGCTTAACAGAACCCACACACAAATTTGAAGATTTACAGCCCATGAAAACATGTCTTGTGTGGTAAAGTGGAAGCCTGGACCCTAAGTCTTCCACAGCCAAAAGCGGAAAAAATATCAATGCCAGTGAGGAAACAGTTATACTCAGCTATCTTAGTACAAAGCTTGCTAAGAAATTGTAGTTGGTGAATTATTTCTTACCTTGTAAAGAAATCATGTACATTTGAGTGTTATTATTTTTTCACTACTGAAACAGAAGCCTGAGAACAATGGTGAAAACTTCAAAACTGCTGAACAGAAAGTCATAAAAGTGTAAAGAAAAAAGGGGCCAACATACTCAGCAGCCATTGAAGCAGCTTTATCTAGACTTCTAGAGACTACTGAGGTGATCAACCTTAAAAAGACATAGATTGAGTCCTGCTGAATTATAAAAAATTACACAGCAGGGACATTTAAGTTTGGAAGAACTACAGCTGGAAAGAACTTGGAAAGTTCTTCTTTTGATGAAATGTCCTTCACTGACCACAGAGTAGGAAAAGATTGCTGAAAAAAAATCCAGTGGAAGAAAACCAGCGGTAAGGGAATGTGTCAGTGCATGGTACCGGTCATAAGGCAAACCTAGGATATTTCTAAAGGTAGGCTGTGAACTCAACACCTTGAACAGATGTTATTTGTTGTGATACAGAAGACCCTGTTATTCAACCCTATACAAGATATACCTATAAATCTGAAAGATATTTAATAATTCATGTCAACACCTGAATCTTAGCACCAGAAAAGCATTGATTTCTAATAGTCATAAAATATCATGACTAAAAATAAAATCTACATTACTAGTTAAAAAATTACTGTTCATAGACTGAAGAAAAGTAAGTACTTCCATCTGAAGACAACATAGTTGTAGGCACTATTCAGTTTCTTTTTAGCACAAATTCATGTAGTGAAACTAAAAATGTTTCAACACTCCCACTTACCAACAATTTCACTTGGCTCCTTATTGTAAAGTTTTTTGTTCCAGTAAAGAAGTCTGAGAAAAGGAAAGGAGACCAGAACAACAAGGCAGATTCCAACAAACATATGCCCTGTGAAAGCCGCAAAATCCAGTCCCTGGGGAAAAAAAATTAAAAACTAGATTAAAAATCAGTTATTTTCCTATATTACCTACAAAGTATTCAGCTATTTGTACTTTAATAAACAATGTACTTTAATAAAAAATAATAAATATAAAGCAATAAAGTAAGTTACAAGTACAGTATATGATGCATTTCATCTGTTCCAAGGATACAAGCCACATCACAATGAGATTCAGAGAACAAAAAAATAGCATTATGTGTTACTCTGAAATACATTTAGTGTTTCTCATGTGGATGTGAGAAAAAAAAGCATAAACTGAAACAAAAGAATCCATTTAAATAATTAGCCTTCAATTTCATCACTGTAAATTCATTTTGTATCACACTGAATCACAGAAATAATTAAATTTTAATGACTAGCTTTTGTTTTAAAATGATGACAAAATAGATTCTTAAAACAATTCTATCTGAACCAGGTATTCATCTAAACTCACAAATATTTTTCTACAATAAAAATATTACATGTCAGTACTCTGCTTACTTTTCTACCTATTTAATAAACAGACCTATGTCTTCACATTTTGTTTAAATAAGAGGTTCTTTAAAAAGTTAGGCAGAAAATATTAAAGAGCTACCCCTTTAACCAGTAGGAGTGAATAGTAACAACCCACCCCAAACCTCTGAGTCAGCCATACTTTGAGTAGGGTGTTGGACTAGACCACCTCCAGGGCCTCTTCCAGTTGAATTATTCTATGATTCTATACTACACACACTATAAAAGATCAAGGTTAGCCTGTGGGGTGAGATCTTCTAAGGCACTCATGACTAGCCTGTTGAACAGAAGTTGTCCATGGTGGGCTCCCAGGGGAGTTCACATCCAAGTACTCTGGGAACAATGAACTGTCTTATATTTACAGAGCAGAGGTTATCTGAATTGGCAAACCCAACAGACCAGCTCTGTGACAATTGGAAAAAAAGCATGGTCCACACCCTGGGGAGTTCAGGTTGTCCAAACTGAATTTTCAGACCATCCACTGATTTCCCAGAGACTCTAGCCATGGGATATCCCTGTGCCACACCTCCATATCTCTATAGTGACTTGCCTTTAACCAAATACCTGTGTGCTACCCAGAGACCCTTCTGTAATTCTAACACAAAATAAAAACAGCTTCTCATGCAGCATTAGCTGATATTACCTCCTGTGTGTTAAGACTATTTGGAACTTGCTCCTTTATATGAGTGTTCTTCTATCTTGTCTCCTACTAAAAGAATTTATGTGAAAAAGTCCCAGCTGAAATGTCTCTGGTTCAAAGAAAGGGAAAAAAATGTTTCTCTATTGCACCACAGGGCATAATAAAAAGACACACGACACAAGAAACTGATTAAAATCATAAAGAACTTTCATAGCCAGATAAAGATTAGTGCTCTTTTGCAAAAAAAAATCCATAGTTTGCAGGCAGTTAAATAAATCTCAAAACATAAATATGCAGACCCAGGATTATAATTTGATCCTATTAAAAATATAAGTTTTAGCTTCACAAGCTAAAGAAAAACAACCTTAGATTCTATTTAAAAGCAGATTCCTTCCCTTTTCTACTTTCCATCCACTAAAAGATGAAACTGTATACTTGTTCATTCACTGGCCTTTCATTATAATTCTGCTACTACCATTTTTAAGAAATTAGAAAGAAGATTCTTCACAAATTGGAATAAGTTTATTTTAAGAATAGACAGTAAAAGATGATACCACAGAGGTAAATATCTTTTCATTCAGTTTGCTTACATAATAAGTCAGCCAGTCAAATATCTGACATCTCTGCAAGATAGACTTTAAAAGTAAATTTTTCATAAGTGCTTAGAAAGACTGGCCTTTGGGTATCAAGTCAAGATTCAGAGCTACAGGAGACATTTATGTGAAGGATGAAATCAACATTCATAACTCTAAGAAATTTACCAATAACAATGGGGAAAAAAAACCCTGAAATTCTCCAAAGTCTCAATGTTTGGAAAACCTGCCCCCAAAGTATATAAAGTCCATGTCCTCCATGTGTATTCCATTAATTATAGCCATTTAAAACTGACAATAAATCTAATTTTTATATGGCTTGCCTCTAAGATTATAATCAAAAAGAAAAATCCGCAAATTTTGGACAGAAAAATCAGAATCCTTAAAAGCAAGGTGACCTGGCCTTGGTCTGGAAATTTCTCAGGTATTGACAATGTGTCATTAAACAGCTCAGTAGTATGGAAAATTAGTATTCAGGTTTGTATGGTGACTAAAGAGACCTAAGGAGAGGTGGGAAGCTGAAAGCAATTAAGCTGTAAAAATACTGAAGTTGCATCAACTGAAATAGCAAAGCCTAAATCTGACTGGAAAAAAAAAATAACCTCTGATAAATGAAATGACTGGAAAACAGCTAGTTAAGGAATGATACATTTATTAGAGGTGGCCAGAATATACTCAATCCAGGATTGCTAGGACCAGGAAAATTACTTTTGCATTCAAACTAGTCTTAACAAAAGCATTGGATAGGAAACTTTTCTTAGGCTGGTAGGAATGTGTCCTCATCATGAAGATTGTCCCACTACCAGGCAAAATATGCCAATGAAAATTCTCTGCAGAGATACTAGGCACAAAACTAATTGTCAACATAGGAAATTAAAAAAAAAAAAACCCCACCACCACAAAGAGGAACCCTGAGAATCCTTGTAAACACTAAACTTTAAATATGTAATGTCTCCATCATATGTTAATTGAACTTGGATTTAAGGAAGTGCTTTATTAGAAACAAGTTCAAGGATTTGCAAAGTCACTTGCTTCTATGTTTTGAATATCACACCAATTTTAGATTAAAAAAAAAATATGCCTTATCACTGAAATGCCACAATAAGAAGCTTGTCAAACAAAACAAAACAAAAAAAAATACAGCACAAGAAATGTGCTTCTTGGAAACTACTAAACTAATTTCTCTGTGAAAAGAAAATCACATCACCCAAGGCGGCAAACTAAAATGCTGAGATTAACAGAGTTCTCAGGTCTGACTGAGAGTTGAAAGGAACATAAATGTGATGGAGATCAAAACACCTTTAAAAACATCAAGATTGACACAGCTTTGTGACCTAAGAGCTGACATAGGTGAATCTTAAAAGCAATTTGGAAACACCATGACAAGAGAAAAAAAAATGTCTAGTAGATATTTTGGCATCCTATCCAGAGGCTCAACCAAACTCTTCTAAGAGAATATCTGTGTTGAAATTCAGGATTTCATTAAATCTCATAATATCACCCCACTGATCTTTATTGCCTCCAAGATCCGTGGGCAAAAACAAAATGTGCTGCTCTGCTACCACTGCAGAACAGCATTCTAATTCAGTTGTCTAATTCAGACCTTAGTTACCAGGAAGATAAGCTAGGCCCACTACAAGCTGAAACAAATCATTTTCTAACATGGAGCACGCTTATTTCGGGTAACAGCTTGCGTGACTAAATTGCTTGTGATAACACAAGGCTGGATTAAATTCTCTTCTCATCCCTCCCTTCTGCCTTTCCTCCCCATTTCCTCCTTTCATTGATCCACAAGAGCCAGTGAGTGAAATGAATCCTGACAACTGCCAGCCTTGGACAACTTTTACCTTGCAGCCATGAGGAGGCTGAGGACTACCAAGCGCAATCCTTTTTACAAAAGGGCTCACAGTGAGAAACAGACCACTGCCCACCATGATAGTTAGGGCTCAGTGCTTAGCACCAGCCTCTGCAGCACATAGAATATGCTTTCAGGGAAGGAGAAGACAGATCTTATACCAGACGTTGTCAGATAGCTAGTAGTCAACTGACAGCATCCGGAAAACTTAAGAGACTAAAGGGTTTACATTGTGCCACAGATACAAAAGATGAAGCAGAAGATACAAAGAAGGCGGCACAGTTATTTCATCAATTGCTTATGCTCCCCTTCCCACACCCTACAAAAAGGCATTCAACACCTCCACAGAGCCTACATTCAGATCCTGTGTTGCTGTGGATAACATATTTTACAAGTCCTAAATCCCCTGCACTGCTAGGACCAGGATTCAGCATTGTAAAAACACACTAAAGTGTTCAGTATCTCTGCTGCATACATACTTTTCTTTTTCATGCACAACAGACTAAAATAGACTTGACACACACAATAGGCAAGAAATACTTTTCTTCCAGGAGATTACAATCTGTCAGATAAATACAATATATGCTTCAAATGTCCCTTACTTGAGGCTATGCTGATTGTGTTAAATTTCTCTCATTCCTCTGTCAATAAGAAATCTGAAGATTTTGTTTTAACAAGACAGCAGCCTAAAGGTTCTGTTGCCTATAGATTCAGAGCAGAAACAGAGTCGGCATCTTTCCTTGGTTTAGAGTTTTAAATGCAAAGGCAAATATATCAATTTCATGTAAGGATGAAGTATCTTACTGTTTCCCTAAATTAGTAATGTTCTGTCATCCTGATTATATTTTTTTACTGCTTTTGGAGGTGTGAAATTAACCCCTAGTAATTAAGAACTTTCCAGAGGATATCTGCCATTTTAGACCAGAGAAAAAGCAAAAATTATAGCTAGGTGCAGCAATTCAGGGAGCAGAAAATACTGTATGTCTAGAGAGAATGTCCTTTACTTAACATTTTAAAATTAATAAAATAAGGTAGAGCAAGAGTAATTTGTTACTTCTACGCTGGCTTAAACACCCCTTCTGGCTGAGTAGCTGAGATCTCTGTTGTCTCAGGAGGAACAGATCATGATGTCATTTAGCCAAAAATGACTGATGGTCTAATAGTGTTACATGATAATAAAGTTTATCTGAGACTGACAAACTTATATTTTTGTCTTGCACTATGCTTTTTAATGATTATTACATTCAGAGATGGGAAATAAATCTGAAATCGGCCATAAAACCCTAATTTTTACTTCATGTGCCTTACCTAGCATTTCTTGTTTCTTCTTGAGAAATGAATCAATAAGACATTGACAGAAAGGGTAGCAGTTTTACAAATTGTTAAAAAGTTTTACTAGCCTTGTATCCAGCAAGATTAATAAAAATGCTTAGTAACTAATAGGAATCCATTTCACAATCTGCTTACACTTGAAATACCTCTATAGATTCACAGAAGAATTTTCTCACATCCACATTTCAGAATTCTCTGGTTTTATTCATAAATTGTTGGTACTGCAATTTTTTGTGAACTATAACACCTAATACTTCATCATGCTAAATTTCAGCACAAAAGCTGAAAGTCTCCAAAAGGCAGAAGGCAATAACATGATGGCTGTCCATTTTCCAGGGAATTCTTGTTAAATGACCAGAATAACTCTGAGCGGGAGGTGAAAACCCAAAATCCTCAGTAAAAATCAGATTAATACTACAAGCTTTATCTCACATTGACAAAGATGGCAAATAAGAGAATATAATCAGTGGTTAGCATGTGCTAAAAATGCCTTTGCTCTTATCGTTACCTCTTTTAGACAGATTAAAACAAGATACACTAGTGCACACTATATTCACACCATCATTTTGCTCTGTAGACCTATTCACTGCGCATTCTTTAATGATCTTGTAATCATAGCATTAGCTTAGAACTCAAGCAATTTCTGTTAACAAAGACACAACTGTCAATACTTGAAGTTTCCAAATACAGCAGACTTAGCACTCAATCTTTCTGAAAGTAATGACTATTTCAAGCTGGTTCATGCTCTATTGTGCATATAAAAGTGAGTCCAAAAGTCCAAAGCACACATCTCTTCAAGATAAAAACATAATACTCTTAACAACTCTGTTGCAGTACTCTGAAGAAAATAAAAGGTAAAGTTTCATATTCGCTTATTGTGTTTTCCATTTTCTTAATGAAAACTCCTGTTTTTCTTGCCTAACATCACAACAGAAATGCAATACTGTGAGTCTTCTTCCAACTTAAACTAAGAACAAACAAGAGAACAACAAATCTTCCTCCCCTATTATGCAAATGTTCCACTGATTCCATGCATGATGGCAGGGGAAATATCAGTATTACAAATTAACCACTGCTTCAATGACAAAAAAATCATTTTGGCATCCATTTGCATCTCAAGACAAATTTTAATGAGTAAACTGTAACAAAAATCTCATTTATTCAGATATACTTTAACAAAATATCCATAATGTGACATGACTTTTTCCCCAGAACCGAGGGAGAAAAATCTCTCCAGCACTACAGTAAAAAAAAAGTTAGGCATTCCTAACACTATAACCCAATAACAGCACCCAAAGTAACAATGCTGCACTTCATTTTGAATTGATTTAAAAACCAAGCTTTCCTAAGAAAGTGTAAACTCGTATAATATCTTACTAGGGTGTTTTTAGAGGCTGATGTACAACAGTTCAAGAAGACTGTTAAAATTCTCCTTCTGATTGCATCTAATAAAATAGAGAAAACAATCAACTACATAATGCAACACACTATTCAGCCTCTTTCAAGGGCATTTGTACAACTACTCCTGTAGTTACTCTTCAAAGATAACACTAAAAATAAAGTGCAAGAGAATTTAAAAGGGAATTTCAATGAAAATATCAAGGAAAAAGTTCCTAGAATGGCAAAAAAATGACCATAATACCAAGATGAGGTAAAAACCAGGTATCTTCCTGTAGAAAACATCTAATAGATACTGTTAAAAATACTTCATATATGGTCCTCTTTCCAAAATGCCATTATTGCATTCAACAACTTTTACCTCTGAAACACTTTAAAAAATAAATAAATAAATTTTACTTGGTACAATTATAGCAGACATCGTACGCATTTTAGGGGCAGATTTGTGGTTAAGCATATAACCCTTCCTTGTAGCAGCCTTTGCTAGAAGTAGCTTCAGAAACAGGATAACAATATCTATGTTTCTTCTTCAGAATAAAAGAAAACCTGCTAGAGCAGGTGGACAAAATTAGGAATGGAGCTTTTAGTTCAACAGTGCAGACTGGAAGAGGCCAGATGGTGCAGCTCCCTCCCTGCACTCACTCTCGTCTTTATCCAGTTTTTCCTTCCACAACACTCTCCCAGACAAATCTGCTTCATAGAGAGTGAGCCCTAAGTAGTGAGGATATAACCCAGCCCATGCCACTAAGCTTCAGAGCCAAGAATAGGTTTTTGACCTTTTATTTGTAAGTCTAGATAGGGATATAGATATAAAAGATAAGAATATAAGAAATAAACATAATTCCTATAGTTGTGTTGAATCTTAGCTGTTTTATCATGTCCTAATTTCTATGAAGCTACAAAAGGTCTGAAAACAATCCAGAGTGAAAACATTCAGAAAGTTTTTGTGCTTGTTTCAAATACAGAATTTGTTATAATGTCACATTTACTGAAGTATTTACACATCCGAGCCCTCCTAAAATTATCAATATCATTGAAGAGAAATGTAAAATTGTTTCCTTTCAATGTGGTTGTTTAATTGCTTTTCATGTTCATAACCACTTCTAAAGGTTCTGCAGAGATGATGAGTTTCTGAGAATTTAGGAAAATTACCGTCATGGCAGGTGCTAATTATTCCCTTTTAGACTGAAGTTTTAAATGGTTGCATAAATTTCATCTTTAAAGTGTGAGATTTAGCTATCAAATGCTCAGCCAGGAATATTACAGAGTCTCTAAAGTCATCATCCAAACAAACTAATTGCAGCACATTTCAAATACTTTGAATGTAAAGATTCAATTTATCAAATATTATGAACTTTTAAAGACCTACTGTCCAACGTGGACAGTACTTAATTAATTTGACTGTATTCAGTCAATTAGAAGAGCTTCAGTTTTGATATAGCAACAGAAACATAATTGACTCAAATTTTTTAAAAAAACTAGAATTTTATACTACAAGACTTTCTTACCATTTGCACAGGTATTTTCACACTAATCCATAGACTATATTTAATTCCTTAAAATTTATTTATTTTAAAAGTTTATGACATCAGGTCAAAGCAGGAAAAATATGCCTTGTATCCCTGCAGACTTGCCTATTACATTGCTGCCCCTTCCATCTTGTTGATTGGTGGCAGCAATGCAGGGTCTGGTGAGCAGAGGTGCCTTGTCCCAGGAGGGGTTCCCCCTTGCAATCTGCCTCCCTGCTTCCCCCAGAAACAGCCCACAATCCAGAGGATAACGGAGAACAGTCTCAGAGGCAGAAGTGGGACTGGATGCCTCCTGTTTACGGGTGGCAGGGACAGTTGAAAGCATGAAAAAACCCACGCAAACTCCAGCTCCATCCAGGACCTGAAGGCTGCAACAACGAACACCCATCAGTAGCGGCTCTGCCTGTCTGCTGGGCAGAGAGGACCATATGGGAAAGAGGAGATGATGGAACAGGGATGGTCCGGCTGGCAGCAGGTTGAAACCCTGCTGTCTTACCCAGCACCAGCCACCATGGCCTTCCTTTTGGCATCAGCCACCCAGCCAAACGGAACTATTTAATCCAAAAATAGAAGAACCAAGTGCTGAAAGTTAAAATCTGTCACTCCATTCTGGAGATACCATACTGTTGGCAGGAGGTGAGAGCCAGCTGCAGCCCATGCTGAATGGGAGGAACACCAGATCTTCTCTTACCCCTACCCCCACATCGTTTTGGGCTGCAGCTGAAGGAAAAAGTCTATGCCTGCAGCAGAATTCTCTATGGCATGGGCCTATGGGGGAAATCCAGCCTCTCACATTGTGGGGTTTTGTGAGTGAATATTTATTTCTGTTCTGGAATAGGGTTTGTATTGTCACAATATATTTAAATTTTCAGAGAAGACCTATTCCAAAAAAACCACCAAAAAAAAGAAACTGGTATTCTCAGTCTGTTTAAAAAAATCTATTCTTTGTCACAATTTTTTTTCCCAAAGTATCATTCTGTTCTGTCTGATTGTCCTACTAAGGCAGAAATAGCATGGGAGAAAAAGTAGATTATGTCCTGTTTATATGGCTGTCTGGAGGAAAAGAAGGTTCAGCATTGCATAAGTCAACATCAGTATTTAATTTTAGTAGCCAAACAGCTACTAAACATACCTGGTGTCTCAGCTCCTGCTTTGAAACAATGATCACATTGGGAGGATCCCCAACAGCTGTGGCAGCCCCCCCAATATTTGTGAAGATTATTTCTGCAATCAGGACATGCCTAGGATCAAGATTAAGTACTTCACAGAGCCTGTGGTATAAAGAGAATTAAATTAACCTCTTACTATATGACTAAATTACCTTAAATCTTTAAATTTATAAAATTTACAAGATAGTCATTTAACCGTATAACTGCAGGATTTTAAACATGATATTTATGTGTGCATGTATTGTTAAAGTTTTAATTGTGCTACATTATATGTCCTACTGTAATTATAGAAATATAAATGTAAAAGGGTTGGGTTTTTTTACATTTATAATGTAATAGTGGTAACAAAATTCATGAGCATTAAGAAATGTTTCATTAAAAGTAATCAACTATCACAACAGTTGGACTACACAGAAAACAGCAGTTCAAATTTTCAGCATCTTAGAGCTTTATGAACTATGGCCCCCAGGCTATAGCAACCTATGGAGAACTATTCTGGGCAATCACAGCCTCTGCACTCAGCATCAGTTGTTAATGTTCATGTTAGGAACAGCGGCACAGGATTGTGCAAGCAACCTATTAACCATGAATCATCCATTAGAAACCTCAGCTTTCAGCCCAAGTTTATTCTGTTCCCATTTTTCCTCTTCTCTAAAGCTTGATCATAACAATTTCTATTTGTAATGAAGAGAGTGTAGAAAATACACATTCCTCATTAACGAAATCCCAAAATGTTTTCAGCAGTTCGAGAATATTTAATGCTTCTTTAGTAAGATGCTTCTTAAATAACAAGCATCTTAAAGCGCTCTGGCAAATACTGGCATTGACTCTGCAATCTCATGATCCTTTTCAACTCAGAGCCCATTTACACACTGTAATGTTCACACAGATTACTTCAACTTGCAGAAATTACATTAACACACAGATTTGCACAATCCATTCATTTAAGAAGTACACATTTGAGTTTAAACTTGGGCCATGGTATTAAAGGCTGAAAGTCACACCTTTGGAATAACGAGTGACTGTTTTATTCTTCATGGCTTATCAAAACACTGCTCCAGTGTGTAAAGATTGAGTCCATCCTTAAATTATTGCCCTTTCTACCTAATACATGTGGCAGAGAGTGACCAGCAAGAAAGCTTTCTCAGGATTGATTTTGCTGTAGTGCTGTCACGCATTTCCCTAAAGAAGAGTTCAGCTTTACTGTTCAGTCTAAGTCTGTATTATTAAAATCTATATTTCAAAGAGAAAAGAGCATATTGCACAAAGCTTGATAGATTTACTCTGTTACTATGAACATCAATTTAAAGCTCAGAAAAAACAGTCAGATGACACACATCAGCACATTAAAACTCCAGAACAAACTAACCATGCAGAAATACACTATTTTCCCAACAGCCTAAAATCTTGCATTTAAAGGGTCCAATTGTACCAGTTGTGCACAAGAAGACAATTCATCACTCCTTGTTTTCCCAGCGTTTAAAAATATAACCTTAACTTTTCTTTAGTAAAATTTTATTTTAGCTTTGATAGTGATTCAAATACAAATGTTTCCTGTAAATCATGTTTCCCCTTCTTTAGTGTTACAAAATCATTTAGTATTAAAGTGCATTTAGTATAAAACTCCAGTACTTAAAGAATGGGTATAAGCACAGAGGCTTTTCACAAGGGCAAGACAAGGGGCAACTAGTACAATTTGTACTGAGAGATTTCATCTCAACATAACAAAAAATTGTTCATGGTGAGAATAATTAACCACTGGAACAATCTCCCCAGGGACATGGTAGAGTCCCCATTGCTAGAGATTTTCAAGACAGAATTAGACAGAGTGATAGATAATCTCATTTAGGCTCCCTTTCCTATGAAAGATTGGACCAGATGATCTTTCAAGGTCCCTTACAGCCTGGGCTGGTCTATGATTCTTTGAAAACAGAATAAATACAACAGTAGCTCTGCCTATAAACAGTAGTTCATGACACATTTATGTCTGGATTTCAATCGATTCTTAATTATGGTTAATTCAAAATATTCTTCAGCATAGCTAAAGAAAACCTGGTGTTTAACAGTTTCAGTGCTGTGTACTGCTAGAGATGAAGTTACTGATTGGAATAAAGCATAGTGATCTTTTCACAATGTAATCAGACAGAAGACAAGAGGAGTTTTCATTCACTAGCTGTTTACCAATCTAGAACAAATTCCACTCATAAAATTTTTTACTGCTTTACACTACATTTTTAAAGTGGGATCGTATCTTAATAAAATTTTGCATATTTTAATGTGATTATGACCACAAGTGTTACATAACTCAGGATCATTTTAAAAACAGACTAGATGTTCCATAAACTGAACTGGATTAAGCAGATGTGCATGGCCAGACACTGCTTAAATTCAGGTTAAACAGTAATTTTAATCACACATTGATTACATGTAGTTGCATATCACGTGTTATTAATTTACAGAAATCTGAAGTAATTAACTTCACTATTTGCTACTGAAAGTTCCAAATACCTAATCTTAAACTGTACAATTAACCAGTGGCGGTACTGATGCCATGATCGGCAGTGGGAAGTAAATTCAGAGTCTCATATACTGCAACAAAGCTTTTGGTTGAAATCTGGGGATTTTTTTAATCTATTTGTAATTAGTCTTAGAAGGGATAACAACTTCACTAAAACACAAATTACTAAATTGCACATAGATATTTAGCCAGTGAGGGACACAGCAGCTTTAATTAAAAAAAAATTCTCCCTCCTTACAGGAAACAAAAAAATCATCTCCTAGGGACCATTTGGTGCAATATGTTGTTGTAGTACAGATATAGAGACAAACAAGAACAGCTAGCTGCCAAGGCACTATAACAGGTTTCGGACATGTGCTTGCTATTAACACAATGGGAAAAGCCAAACAGTCTCTTTGAAAATGTTAGCTCTTTACACTACTGCAACAGGAGTATATGAAGTTTTCATTTCCATTTAGGTGATCAAAAAAAGTCCAAACGAGCATTTTGCACACATGTCTGCTACTGATTGCTGACCATAAAAGACCAAATCCAAAACCGTAACAATAAAGTACCTTATGGTTACCGGAGTAAAAAGCAGAATAGTGGTAACGTTGTCCAAAAACGCAGAAAGAATTGCAGCAATGAGGCACAGAAGTGTAATCATGGCCCATACCTTGCCTCTAGAGAATCTATAAGCCTAATAAAACCAAATAGAAACAAAATTAAGATACTAGATCATTCCAGCTTAATTTCATAGAAATGATAGACAAAACACCTTCAGTAGAGATGAGACAACAGTCTGCTCAGGGCATTTACTACTCCATGCACCTCCAACAGCACCCTCTCCAAGATTCATTAATGTAGCAAGAAAATACCTTGTGGAAGTGGGCAAACACTTCATCATGCAAAGGAAGAAATAAGTCTGAAGAGGCATCATTCTTCGCTGTCAGGCACAAAGGGTGTCTGTGGCAGGAATGGGGCTGAGCCCCCATGTTCTGCCTGCATTCCTGGGTAGGCTAACGCAGTTCAGACTTCCTGCCCTCTCCACAAACTGGGTCACCTTCCCATCCTCAGAATAGGACACAGTCTGTACATCTATGTAGGCAGTGGATGTGTCCGCTCATGTTTTGTTTAGGGGTTCTGTGCTCAAAGTAGCTCTCCTCATCGCTTTTGTTTTCTTTATTTCCACTCTTCTCAAGAAAATTAAGCTTTGCCACAGATGAAGGAGGCTCTCACCATGGGTAATATTTGCTTTATAACTAATCCATCAGAATTACCCTTTTCATGTCACCTTTGGTTCTGCTACTTGTGCAAAAGTCTGAGGCTGTATATCATGTGTGATTGTAAAGCCAATGATAGTTCCCATACTTCCTCTCTCCCACTGCCAGGCATAAATACAAATTTGAGTCACAGCAGAGCTTAAGTCCTAGAGAAGTCAGTGGAATAATTCAGCTTTATATTCTCCATATGTTTGGATGCCCTACTGTGAGCCTTTGCCTTTCTCCTGTAGAAACAGAATTACCTTAAGGGCTTCCTTTCATCCCTAGGAGATCTTTCAAAATTACAAGGTAAGCACTGTCATTTCTAATGCGGTAAATATATACTGCCCTAAGAAATGCTCTTTAAAGATAGTTCTTGGTGTAACAGATTTGATAAAATTTTAACTTATTAATCCAATAATAATTAAGACCACCAAAACAACCCTACCTTTACTGCACAGTAGTCAAAGAATCCAGTCTCTGAAAATATGGCCACCAAAACCATCTACCAAAAGATGAAGAAAAAGAGAACAATTTACAACTGAATTATTACACAAAACCAAAGCAGTATAGTTTGTGATCCTGACAGCAGTCCTTCTTATCTGTCTGAATTCTGAGAATGTGATCAACTTCGTATTAGAATATCCACTATAGCTGCCAGATACCTCATATAAATGCATCATACGTGGAAATTTATGAGTTCTTATAGTGCTTAACAAAGAGTCTTTAAATGTCATACTAGTCTGGTTGAATTTCATTTGCAGTGACTAACTAGGCATCAAACATTAAGTACTCAATGTATGTCCCTTATGTCATTAATCAAGAAAAGTCAATAAGTGTGTTTGCTTTCTGCAGTAAAGCTCTACAGAGTGCAGAAGAGAGCAGGTCTAAAAACCATTTGCATTTTCCCATATATCTGGGATGCTTCTTGTCCTTCCATCTTTGCTCTCAATAGATTGGTTTTGCTTTCTTTTCCTGTGGGGAAGTCAGGAAGCAGTGTCAGGAAATAAGCAAAGCTCAGAATGGCAACAGATAATTGTAATTTTGTCCCCGCATATTGCATATTTGGACAACCTAGACAACTTTATTCACCATAAGTAGCTGTGGGCAAAGTGATTAAAATAATGTTTGATTATAATCTAATCAGATATTTCTCCTCCACTTCTAGTTTGCTTTTTTTTTGGCACCAAACACAGCACTGACTAGACAAAGAAAACCATTTTTCCAGCTGAGCATGTTTGAGAAAGGTTTTGAGTAAACAAAATTAACAAGATAAATGAAAGTGGTTATACTTGGCACTTAAAAAGGTCTCTGCAATTATAGACCTCAAGGATATTTTTGGTATGTAATCAACATGATTTTATGCATTTTTTTAAAAATAGAAAAGGATCAACATTTTCAATGTGCTCCTTCAGAAGTGTGATCATCTTCCTTTTTGATAAGAGCCTTAAGGCCCAAATTTTCATCATAACATGCCTCACTAAAGTAGAATTACCAAAATGTTTAAAAGGGAAATACCTCTGTATTGAATATGATTATTTCAGCACATTTAGAAAAAAGACGCATTTTAATTACCATTCCAAATAGCAGTGACAGTGTCTCATAATCAATCCACTCCACCACTTTGATCATACTTGGCCTCTACAATCAAAAAACACAATTACCACTGAATGCCACAAAATACCTAACTTGTGATTAGCTATGAAATATAAACTCCAATTAATTAAGGAAACATTTAAGTAAGCTATGATAAAAATTAATAAGCATTCCTACAATGCACACAAAAATTACTCTTTATAGAATTATAGAATAACCAGGTTGGAAGAGACCAACCAGATCATCGAGTCCAACCATTCCTATCAAACACTAAACCACGCCCCTAAGAACCTCGTCCACCCGTGCCTTAAACACCTCCAGGGAAGGTGAATCAACCACCTCGCTAGGAAGTCTGTTCCAGTGCCCAATGACCCTTTCTGTGAAAAATTTTTTCCTAACGTCCAACCTAAATCTCCCCTGGCAGAGCTTGAGGCCATTCGCTTATTATGGTCATTATTATTACTACTGCTACTATTATTACTGCTCATTCAAAGTACTACTGGCACCCTAAGTGGGTCATTATCAAAAGTCTACTTTAGGCTACTGGTTTATCTAGTTGTTCTTTACATAGCATTACAGAAAAAAAAAAAAAGATAAATTAATTATATTGGGCACCTCAGTTTTCTTTGTGGTAAGAGAACAAAAGCATAGTGCTTCATCTGTGAACAAACTGGAGGAAATTTAAAGGAACAATGGTATGGTCACCAGTTATGAGAAAAACAGAGAAAAACAATCAGAGGTTTCCACTAAATATCAACTAGTGAGTGGAGGCACATAACAAAAGTATTGGAAGATATATGCACGAGGTGTATTGGTTTAGGGTAGCAGAAAGCAATGCATTTCCATTTAGATTTGATTGGTAACCTAACATTACTGAAAATAACAGTGTTAAAGTAACTTGAATTAAACTGAAATTGTTGTACTCAGCTTCCTGCAAATCAGAACAAAATAGCATCAATTGACTTTTTCTGCTGTTCTTTTCTATACCCTACACTGCCTTGTTTTCCCCAAGATGATTTCCCATCCCAACACAGGCCGTACCATCTCTTTCTCTAAAGAAAAACACTGCTCTGCCATGTGCCCAGTCACAAAAGGTAAAACACATAAATTTGTGACATCCCCAGAAACAAAACGACCATTTACAATTTGATAACTTACCTCCCCAACAGCAGCTAAGGCAGCTAAAGCTGCCAGAGAGCCCAGCATTGCTGCAAGGGTCCTATGAACAATCTGCAAGAGAGGGTAAGAATTGAGCAGAGACTCCTCTAAATATCTCTTTAATATTAAAAAAGGAGGAGGGAAAAGGATAGAAACTTCTGTAGTTGATTGTTTCCTTGGTTATTTTTTCCCCTTATCCCCCACCCCCTTCAAAAACAAAAGACCTGACTGGACACTAGCCAATTACTTTGCCTGTTCAAAACCCTACCAGGCAGTCTCAGCTCTGATCTCAAGGCAGGGAAGGGACTTCAGCATCAGTTTCTTCTATTTGCCAACAGGTGACCCAAGAAGGAAAGGAATCCATCTTCCCTAACTTAAGTATCAAAAAGCCTTGTCCTGTTGGCTTCCCTTCACAGCCTGTGGAACAAAGACTCCTGCTCAGGAGGTGATCCACCTCATTCTTTAGAGGTGCTTATTCATCTCCAATAAAGCAATTCCCAAGCAAATTATTAACATCTCGATAGATGAACCCTACACATATGTGAATGTACTAGGCTTAGATTTTCCAGGTCCTGTATGTGGTCTGGGGCACAGATAGATCTGGTAAGCATGTGCTTCTGCTTTCACTCTCACATACACAGAATTTTCTTCACACATAAAGTATTTTTTTCACATCAGCAGTTCCGTAACAAATTGTTTTGTCTTCGAGGAAGCTATATACTTCAGCTAGAATCTGCCAGACACCTTTGCTGCAGTCTCTTCAGTTCCTCAAAAGATGGTTTCATTAATATAGACTAGTCCAGCGCTGAACTGTGCTTCTTCCCAACTCTGTTATTTCTCTAGCACACAAGCAATGCGTCTAAAAATAGGATCCAGGCCTCCAACCGCAACACAGACATTCATTTCATACTACAACAATTACTACAGTATAGGGACATTTGTTCATGTCTATGTATCTAATGAATAAATTGCACTTAAAATTCTCAAGGAGAAAGTATAAAAGGAAGCATACCCTGAAAATTTGCTTTTCCCTCCCTGTGCTAATTTGTAGCTATTTAATCCACCATGTCTGGAAGATCATTGATTGTGTTGATACAATAAAATAACTCAGCAGAAGTAAGAATGTAATTAATGAAATATCACACTGCAAAAGATCATATCTAATTAACAGCATTTACTATTAATTTATTTAAATATTATTCAGACACAGTTCAGAGTTATTTCTGAAAAAGAAATAAGGCAGTCTAGAAATACTTCATTTGCAGCCAATTTTATAAGAAATATTTTGCTGATAAGAAACAATAAGATGTGGACATCTCAAGGCTATCCTGTCTGCCAAGGAAAACTAAAAAAGAAAGAAAAAGGGAAAAAAAAGAAATATTTGGCTTTTTTTTTCTTCCTTGAATATAGCTTTACCACTACTGCTTAACAACTAAGCAATTTACAAAATTACTAGAAAAATAAATACATAAATTATTAATTTAGGAGTCAAAAGAAAAATCTGCCCAATTTCTCTATGTTTTTCTTCAAAAATCAGTGGAGAATAACCTATTCATACTGATAAAGCAAGAGGTCAGATCAAGGTTCTAAAGTCATAATGACATAAAAGTACATAACACAGATTACACCTCCCACAGAAATGTGTTTGATAAGTCACTGCTTCATCTTTGATTTCCAGTTTTAGAGTGTTAATAAGAATGCACACATATGGCCCTTCTGATTCTGCAAAGGCAGGGGACATTTGATAACATTCAACAGTTCTTGTGGGTGACGACAGGGTGCAGTAATTAGACTTGACTATTCTCTCCAATAAAAGACATGAAGCAGAGATGTCAGTTAGAGAAGGAGATCAGCTTCTTACCAGGACAAAGTAAGTTCAAGGGTAAATTACTGGGGAATCCTCAGCTGTCCTCAGACTGGAGGCTTTCTCCTCGTCTAATGACCACTCACATTAGACAGCTCTTTTGCTGTTCTGAGAAAGATAGGGGTTTCCTGATATTTTATTCAGTTTAGATTTTTCATATTGTTACTTTCTAATACTTCCACATAGGCATTTTAGCTGACACCATTGTCTACTTAATTACATACATTGGGTTGACTGTATCTTCAGTTTCCAAGACTTTGCTGTCACCTACATGTGAAACTTCCTTTAATTTCTCAAGAGAGATTGAGAGGGAGGGGAAGGGAAAAAAGATGCACAAATGGAGTCATCTGTCAGTTCCTTCCTTCTAATGATTTTTTGAGAAGGGGATAAGAATATACTTTAATATACTTTAAATATACAGTATTTAAATATATATATATAAAGAATACACTTTAAGTAAAGTATATTCCAAAGAATGAACAGACTATTCAGGTGTCAAGCTTCTGTTACAAAAAAAACTTGACAAATATACAGTTCCTCATTCACACAAACTATCAAGTGGAAGTTATTCAGTAACATAAAGCTTATAAAGCACACTTAAGTAAACCATGAGTCATGTAAATATTCAAAAGTTGAGATTTGGAGAGGTTTAGGGAAAAATGGATTACTCTTTAATTTTATTTTCACATAAAGCAACCACCAAGGAAATAATATATTTGTTAAGGCTTTTTTAGAAGCTTAAATGTGGAGAAATTAAGAGATACACATTATAAGTTCTGACACTCCGAACCATAGTTCCATCTAATACACATTTGAATGGCATTACATTTGGTAAGTTTCCTTTATTATTCTTGTGGAAAATAGTACAAACCAGATCCAAACCATTTTTAAGACTACAGAAGATGAAAATAACTTCAGGATGAATCTCAGAGTGTATCCATAAACAAAGGCTCAGGTACAGAATTTAAAGAGGTCAGAAATAAATTAAAGTATAGATTAAAATCCAGGAAATCTGAGAGATTTGATGTAATTTTGACTCTAAAGGCATTTTGAAAGATGAAGTGAGAAATAATCTGTACTCATCTGATCCCTCTCTTCTTTGAGAAAGTGCATACCTTTGTGCATTCTCTAGCAAGGAAAGATGATTACTACAAAAATTGTCTATAAGATCACAAATTTGGGTTGTCTGTATCAGCCTGACTGGGTAGAGATTTCATTTCAATCCAGCCACTGTAAGAAGATTCCTGATCAAACTCTGAGATTTATTTGTTTCCATCCTCTTGTACAAAAATACCCCTTCAGATGCTCTCCTCCTCTTTGGTTCTTCTTGTTCTGTCAAAGCCACAAGCCAAGTGACCTCTTATTTTTTTTTCACACTCTTAGTTCTTTCATCTCACAATTGGATACCACCATTTCAATGATTCAATTGGTTTTAGTGTGCTCTGTAAAATGTTCTTATAATAAAAGTTCCTTGCCTCATTTCCTGGAAATGTTTCTTAAAAAAAAAAAAAAAAATAGAAGGCTTTTAGTCTATCAGTTGGCATACTAGAGTTCCCCACCTCCCAGCCCAACAACAAACCTTATCTCTTCACAGAAGAGGCATTTTCACCATCAACATCACCTTTATATTTGCCTGAAGAAGGTCTAGCAGTGCTGACCTAATGACACAGCAAAGGATGGTGCTTGCTTTTTACAAAGAGAGAGTTCTCTTAAAACAAACTGCTGCTGAAAACATTGCAGCCCAGATTTCACTCCATACAATTCAGGACTCAGTCACAGAGATTAATGCTACAAGATATCACTAGGTTGGGAGCAGAAAATATTTCAAGAAGGGGGATGGATATTTGAAAAATTTTATGTAAGTGATGGGATGACCCAAAGCTGTAACAAGGGAGACTTCAAAATGATATCAACACTGTAGTTGTGGTGATAGCAACATCACAGGGTCATGCTACAGAGTGAATTCAGAATAGGTAAAAATTAGGAAAAACTATGTAGAAAGTTTGTCTCATGACTGCCTATTGCGTTACACAATATGCTGAAAGTTGCTTCTGTAAAATAGTTTCTGTACTCTTAATTCAGGTGTTAATTTTAAGGTAAGATATTAAAGCAACACAAATAATTTACACCACAAGACTTTGCACTTAATATTAACTAAAAATGTACATTTATAGAGCTATAATTCAAGTTGGATTTAGATAACCTAGACCTTCTCCGATTTAAATCTCTTTATCTATCTGAAAGTGCTTTGGAATGTTTGCACAGAGTTTATCAAATGTTTGGGTAGACTGCAACAGCATTGTTATAAAAATAATTGAAAATTCCTAATGCTTCAAATTTACAGTGCTCCAGGAGGTAAAAGGAAATTATTTAAGAGCCAGTTGAATGGTGACCTGTATGCTATTTCAGAGTATATATTTTCCCATCTGAAATCNTCTAGAGAAGCTGAAACATTCCCTATAACATCAACAGCTAAATCCCTCCTAGACTTTACAAAATCTGTAGTTTGATTCTTTATTCTCAGGGGACAAGGATGGGGGTGATAATGGGAGCAAACTTAGCTCTCGGATATCTTTTTCTGACTTTTTATTTTGTATCTGTCCCTTTTTATGTTTTAATAAGGGTTTACTGATTTAAAGGAAGATAACCCCAGCAGAGAAAGGATGGGGTTTTTTCAAAGAAAAAAAGGTTGTTTTTCCTGAAGATAATCAAGACAGTATAAGCCTGACTGCCTCTGGAAATTTGTTCCTCAGTCAGATCTCTTGATAGATCAATTGCTGTCATGTGCTTTATAAATTTTGGTTGTCTGTTTTGCACTGGACTATTCCAGCTGGTTTAGTAGGACACAGATGAAACTTCAGTCTTTCATGTTATATGTATTTGATCTAGCCTTTTGGAAAATAAATGCCAAAACCTGAAATTGGCATCAGGAGCTGAAATCAAAACTTACACTTGCAGAAAAACAATGATAATTTAACTAATTTAGGTAAAATTCCTGACTCTGTCAAGCAACAAAACTGAAATTTTGAGCTTATGTTAGAAAATAATAAGGATCAAAGAAAGTCTTGCAATACTCTGAACTTTGCTCTACAGCAGATCTGCTTCAAAGCTGAAAGGCATCAAATTCTTAATTCATTAGAATTTGCTTCACTTCTGGCAAATTGTATAAATCAGACAGAATATAAACCAACAGACTAGAAATACAGGGTGAAGTTAGGTACAAATGAGATTGGAGGAAAATTGATGGAGTCATCCATATTTTTGATTTTCTTCATCTTTGCCTATGCTAAAGAGACCATCTAAAACGTACAAGGTAGTCAAAGGTATAGCATTATACTTTCCCTGCAGCTGGTGATGGTAACCAGTTCCTTACCTCCTCATCGTCCCCTCTTCAATTCACTCCCTACGTAAGATCTACAGAAGGAGTTCTGGAGCTTCTTCTGCTCTTGGGCATTACTCACAGCACATGAGAACCCCTTAAAGGGGATGTATCTGAACAGCCAGTGCAAAATGAATGATAACAGAAAAACAGTTGCCCTAGAATTACTTAATTAAGCAGCAACAAGCAAATTCTATAGGGAATTTAATGAAGCAAAAGGGAGTTGCTTGACGTAGTTTGCAAATTATGACTTATACCAATGTGATATTCAGGAATGGACTAAAGCAGCTCTTGAGGCAAGTACACAGACTATAGCTGCTGAAAGATGATGTGCATGAAGGATCCCAAAGTCACTACAAGCATTAAAGAAATTAGTGAAAAGAAAACGAACTATCTATATCCTCATCTGCAGATTAGGACATTGTATGTATATACTCTATACACACAGCCATGCAAATCATAAAATAAGACTTATTATTATTAATCTCATTTTTTAACTTAAAATATGTTAAAATGCATCATTGTATGTAAGTATTCATTGCTTGAAAGAAAAAAAACACCAAACCCTGGACCAACAGCTTACTCATTTTTACAAGAACTCAATGGCCATTCAATCAGTATAATAGTACTACCATAAGCATGAAATATGTGCCCAAGTTCAGTTAAGAGTACAGACCAGAGAACTCTGTGGACTTGGAAACAGTAACTGTATATTTTAATATTAACAGGCATTCTTACTAATCACACAATAAATGGCTAGTTACCCTAACTCTATGAAAATAACATTCTATATATATTCAATAAGCTCTTTTTACAAACAAATTCCCAAACCTAACAGAATTTATTTTAAATAGAAACGTTAGATACTATAGTGAAATGTGTAGCAAACTGTGTAACTTCTGATGAAACTTTTACACAGTTTTAGTAAAGAAATTGCATGGAATAAGAAAATCAGAAGAGTGAGGGGAAAAAAAAAATCAGAAGAGTGAGGGGCAAATCTCTTTTACTTTCCGTGTGTGAATCTTTGTCAGACTTCTTTTACTATTAGGGCAATAAGACCACATGGACTTACAGTCATGCGCTATGATCAACAGCATGGGTAACTGCAGCATTAATGTTACCTTTACAAGGAGCTTTCTGCTCTAGCCAGTAGTTCCTCTGGAGAGCTTTTCGTCTTTGACATCTCTTCTTTCTCACTCCAGTTTTCTTCTCTGGATG
>WAAB01012077.1:15306-46311 GCA_013389865.1 Piaya cayana | reverse complement strand
AGAAACTTGGTTTTAAAATTATGTTTAAGTCAAAGAGAACTAAGCCTCTTAAAACCTTTAAAAACCTGACTCATCCATAAAACAAGCAATCAAACCAAAACCACACTTCACTAAAACAATACTCCAAGGAAATTTAGCCTACTTATAACTAAGTTAAGTCACAACTTTCAATATAAGTAATGTATTATTTCACTGTATTCACACAAACCCACAAATTTTAATAACTGCAATTTTAACTCATAGTAATATTTATCTGGACTAAAACAGCACAAGAGTTTTGTAAGAGTATTGTGATTTAAGGTCATGCTGCCCAATGCCCATGCAAGATCCACTATACCCATTTTATGGAAAAAAACCCCAACCCAAATATTGAACAGTTAGTTAAATATCATAAATCTAGGAAAGACTATTTTCAATAAGTGTTGATATTTTTCACAGCACTCAAGAGCTTAGCTGTTTAATTTATTTGACCTTATTTCAAACACAGAAAACAGAAGAGGATGATTCAACAGCCATATCTTGTTCGTAGAGTTTTGAGAGCCATCTAGATCATCAAGCAATGTAATGTACTTTAATAACAATGAAGAGGAGTCATTACTATAAAATCTTCAAAGGAAATCTGTATGTTGATCCTTGCCAGATAGTACTTGGTTTTAGAATTAAACGTAACTGCTACTCAAACTGATGTTCAAATCTACAGAGGTTATAAAAACTATTTCTAACTAGTTTTCAGATACAATACTATCTGGATTGCATTTTTCCTTTAAAAAATAACTAAGATATGGACTGCTTCCAACAAGTTAACAGAAAAATAACAGCAATATTTTAATGGTCACACTGAGTTCATACTTGAACTCATTTTAATGAATATTGATCAAATGCATGTGTAAAAGTTATTAAATCTCTTAGTACACATGTAGGAAATTTCTTTTCTGCATGTATTTAGGGGTTTTGTTGCTCTGATGGGGGATTTTTTTTTTTAAAAATCAGATTCAAGTGACACATTTTCTGTGCAAGATAAGTTTCAGAATAAGATTTCATAGATTTATTCAATAATGTATTTCCTCATTCATATGACCAAATAACACACAAATTACACTATATGAAAAATAACACTTATGGTAACCTTTCTAAATCTCTGCCCTATAGCTGTGAACATCCACATGCTATAATGGGTTGTATGTAACTAACAGATATGTTATTCATCAGCCTTAAGGAAAGAACATAATCAGCTCATGATTTATCATTAACATGCCATAGTTTTCCTTAATGCTTTGATACAAAAGTATGGAGAACAATACTTTTCCATCAACAGATTCCTAGTATTCCTATCTCTGCTGCAGGAAGGAAAGATGACAATCATACAAGAAATATCAGTTTAGGGTGTTTGTTTCTAAGGAAAAAAAATACTATATTTTAATGCAGAAAAGAAAAATCAGAGTTTCTTGATAAATTTCAGTTACTTTAAAGTATCCTGTTGGCTGAGAGGTACACTGCCAAACTTTTATCTCCAAATCTAAGAGACATCAGGTAAAGAAGGGCTCCAACACATGTATATACATACATGCACAGTATGTGCAAATGAATTACAAATTTGCTGTGCATTTCTATATTGTACATTTCAAAATAATTAAAAGCAATGTCATTTTTTCCTATAATTTATCAGTTGTCATCTCACAAATAAGCATATGAAAAGGGACAGAGCTATGACCAAAAAGAAGGAAAATATTTAATCACCAAGGATTGTCAGAATAATTGCTAGTTCTTCTTTTCTCACAGTTGCATTTGAGCAGGAGACTGGACTGTTTGCTCTTCAGTAGTCCTTTCCAAGTTGATTTTTTTTTTTATTATTTTCAGAGGTGATAACCTTTGCGCTCTTTTAGAAGCTGCCACAAACTCATTGACTAGTTATAATACAACTGTACCTGTTGCATATGTGCCTTAATTTAAAATACTTACAACTCTCCTTGTAAGCATTCTCATAGAAATGAGTGCTATTACTCGCTTCATTTTACTTTGGGCTCAGATTTACTATACTATTAGTTTTCACCTGCAGCAATCCCTCCAGAATGTGATTAGCTAAAGGTAGAAAAAGAATTAATACTCTTAGGACAAAATTTTCTGTACGAAGTAGATGTTGACAATCCAGAGGAGCAGATTATGAAGCTGACAAATCCTTGTTTCCTGAATGAACTCACTAACAAGCATGCCAGACTGTGAGGGTTAAGACATACTATAAAACATTTCTTGTTTTCTGGAAAGCCTCCAAACTGTTATACATTCTTCTCTTCCCTTCTTGCACCCACTTGCTAGATCCTTCATAAGATGTGCTCGTTACTATTACTTTCAAAATCTACACTGTGCAAGGAAGTGTCTTTGGTGGAGTTTAATTCTTGTAAGCTCTCTACTGATAATGAATTTCTTTTTCCTTTCTTCCTTCAGAAGCTTTGAGTCATGTTTTGTAACTGAAAATTATGGGTTATATTTTCAGACAAAGGCCAAGTCTTCTTGGACGGAGTGTAATTGATGCTCAAAAAATTTGACAAGGAAGAAAGCATTCGTGGTAACACTAATATTCTAGCACAGCCAGTTCTCAGTGGAGCTACACTTAATGCAGTTTCTACCTGCCTGCTGAGGGCCAAAAATACTGCATGTTCTTTTATATTCTATGTAGTACCGTCTCATTTAAAATGCTGATACGACTTATAAACCCCAGTTTCCAGTATAACAGTGATAAATAATATTCCAGTTCTTCAAGATTCATGCAATACCAACCAAAGCAGTAAGATCTTTCTGTCCATAAATCTTGTCATCTTTCCCAAAAGCACGATACTTTCTGCTTGCTACCATCCTTCCTCAGACCATACTTCAACTTAAAAGATAAACTTTTCTAAATAGGATAATTCTACCTATAACTTGTCACAGACATTTATGTCATGACTTAACTAAAATTGGAATTAAATCCTCAAGTTACAAAAATGTCAACAAGTTGGACTGGAATTTTCTTTAAGATTTGAAAAGTTAAAGAAACTCTAAAAAATAAAACACAGTTCTATATCTGCATCTTTCAATGTTTCCTTAGATTGCCATAGCGGATTAACTTAAAATAAAGCTATCTATGTTTCAGATCCTATGCAAGGTGTTGAAATCACAAGGGAGAGGCACTCAGCAAAAGACAATTAAGACAATTAAGTGAACAGGGAAAATAACAATGAAGTTAATTAAAAAATCAGCACTTCCAAACAAGCTTTCATCCTGATTAAAGCTAAACTTGGAAAAGCATTGAACAATCGTTTGTATTATATACAAAACATTAGACATACTCTGCATATTCATATAAGTATGAATTTGAATAATATGGATTTTATATATTCCAACAACAATGAAACAGACCAGATTAAGAGAACTCAGCACTGTTACAAACATGGTAAAGACTTGTTTTGGTTTTTTTCCCTATGACCAGTCATTCAAGCTTCTCTCTAACCAGCAGTAGAATATATAAGAAATTTTGCAAAACCCAAACTGGTAGAACAGTGTTCTTTCAGCCTAAACCACAGCACATTCTGCCGTTCACAGCCACGGAGCCATCTAGGTTGGTCTCCAGTTCAACTGCCTGGTCACAGTAGAATCAAGACCATTCAGACTACATTGCCCAGAGCTTTGCGGAGTCATGTTTTGGAAACTTCCAAGAATGATGACTGGGCAGTCTACTGGACCAATCTAGTCAAGTGCTCAATTGCTCTCATGGTGAAGGTGCACTTCTTGCTATTCCTGGACAAGTCTTTGCCACTAAAGTGATCTGTTCTTGTGGCAACATAACATGACCAACAAGAGGCAGAAAATACAGTGGCTGTGTTTACTGAGACCCACCAAGAGAAATCCCTAGCATTGACTCTCAAAGAGCAGATAGTGTTTCTAGGTACAACTGCAATGCGTAAATGAAGGTCTCAAAAGCATCCTGGCTTACAAACTTTTCATCAGATGAATTGAAGAAAAGAGTAGCTCAGACTGCATACAAAGAAAAACTTTTTCACCATGTGGACCATAACGCACTGCAAGACATTTGTGTAGAAAGGCCNCACCAAGAGAAATCCCTAGCATTGACTCTCAAAGAGCAGATAGTGTTTCTAGGTATTGTGCGCTGATACTGACTATAACTGCAATGCATAATGAAGGTCTCAAAAGCATCCTGGCTTACAAACTTTTCATCAGATGAACTGAAGAAAAGAGTAGCTCAGATTGCATACAAAAAAACCTTTTTTGCCATGTGGACCATAATGCACTGCAAGACTTTTGTGTAGAAAGGCTGTGCAGACTTCATGTCCAGACTGGATATAGACCCAGACCCAGACCACCCTGCCTGATCCTACTTTGAGCAGGAGGTTGGACTATACAACCTCCTTAAGTCCCTTCCAACCTGTATTATTCAATAATTCTATAATTTTGTTTGTTACACAACTAAAAATTCCTCAGTTAGTCTCTTCTACATAAACCTTTCTTTATATTTAGAAATAAATCCAAATTTCCTTTCAAAAGAAAACAAAGGCAGGTGGTGCTAAACTTCCAGGGACAGTGGGGGGAGGACATAAAAAAGTTTTGATCCTTTTTACTGCAGGTTGTCAAGTTAAAGTCAGAAATTTTAAAACATTCACTCTTGGATAAAATATATCATTTTAAAGATAGGAAAAACTACAAAGCTACTAGGCATCACTATACCTGTAATATGGCTTCTGTTAGAAACAATGCTGTTTTAGTACCTCCTAGGTGTAAACAGATGTCCTTCAAAGTTTATGTACACTTTTACTCTAAATATTGTCTATCCTACTTTATTTTTTTTGCAAACCGAGATCATTAACTCACTCTTTTCCGTATCACTTACCAGGCTAAAAAAATGTCACACTGCTTAGTTAACACACATTTTACAGTTTTGCATTTTTATAAGAGTTCTGTATTTAAGCATACATTCTTCTAGTCTTTTCAGTCATAAATTCTCAGTATTAATAATGAAACATAACTGCAGTATAAGGATAGAATGTCTGATTGGGTCATTTTGCTGTTGCTTTTCTGGAAGTCTTAAATTCTACTGCAGCGACACAAAAAATGCTCGTGCATAAGAAGCCCTCAAAACCCAGTCAGCCAGCATGAAGTCCACCCATTTACATGCTCATGTCATTGCAAGAGCTCTCTTCCACTGTAGCCTCAAGATGTGCCCTGCTACCTTGCCCCTGGTGAGCTCAAAAGTTTAATGAAGGCATACATCCCATCTTCATCTCTCCTTCTCCATGTCTGAAAAGCATTCATAAATGGTATTGTGGTATAAAAATAACACTTAGACAGCTTCAAGAACTGCAGTCTGATGGAAGAATAAAAGAATTAGAGAGCTGCTTTCCTTGCCTGTGCAATACTTGATATGAAACATGACACTTCCTCAAGTGTACAAACAAAAGAGGACCGATTACTGAGGTGATCATGAAAAACATGTAAAAATAAGAAGTAAAAAGAGAATATGTATAATAAATATATGGGAAAGCTTCAAGAGAGCAAGTTTTATTGGTCCATGTAACACTTCGGCCTGCTACGTCTCCTATTGCTTTTAACACAATAACTGTTTCTAATGCTTTTTATTTCTTATTTTTAGTTTTTTAGCTGAAGAGGAGAAAATTTCTTATCAGGAAAAGAACATCATGGGTTGGAGGTGGCCTAAATGATCCAGAGTATGCTTTTCTAAGTCTAACATCTTATAGTATAAGTCATGTTACACCCAAGCCACAGGGTAACATGCAAAACATGAACAGATACACAAATGTGACATTCCCATCTGGTAATAACAGTTAAACCAATTAGTACTGACAAAAAGAAAACATCACTGAGTAACATATTTGAAATTAAGCAGAATATCCTCTTATATTGCTGGCTTCAGTAGAAAAGAAATAAAATAGTCGTTCACTTGCATTCCAGCTTGTATCTCTACAACTCTGCAAATACTAAGATGTATAGACACTACTGTGCCTTTAAAAGGATAAAATTCAAGAGTTAAATCTCTAAATCTTGAATCAGGGACCTGGATTGCTGGACAAGAAATTTTAAAACAACTTAAGAGAATCTGCTACAAAAAAGTTTGAATTTTCAGTAGTTCCAGATCACCACAGTAACTACAGCATTCATAAATATTTTGGTCCACCTCAATACACTTCTCAAACTATCTACAGCAATTTGAATAATTTTTCATCTGACTAATTTATCACCCACTCCTATTTGCCATTTTGTACAGAAGCTAGACGGTGTAATCATGAAATATTTCCCTCTATACATATAGGTTATAAAAATAACTAGGTCTCCACCATATAACTGTGAACTGAAAATATTCTGCCATTTTCTCAAATTTCATGGATCTGAACAGCAAAAGATGAAGATACCGATTGGAGATTTTGTAGAACCTTACACAAGCTCTGTTTTCTTCCTTGCATTTTAGCAGTAAAACATTTCCCCAGTTGATCCGATCATTAACCCCATTTGTGCTTCACAGTTTGTTAGATGTAACTGGAACAGCTCATCCACCTCAGCAGGCTGCAAGCACTAGTAAGTGCAGCTACCTTGATATAGATGCAGCTGACTTGCATTCCAAGACACTATGCGACACAAACCATGGCAGCCAAAATCAGCCTTGATTTTTGCCTTTTCTTCTTCCTTCCTACATTGATGTTCAATTTGTAGGTTCAATGGCTTTGAGAAGTTTTTTTTAGGTTGTAGATTAACAGTGTTGTACAATGCACCCCAGTACCGCTATGACTATGCACTGGGTGCACACGTGTATGTAAGTATAGGGAGTGGGACAAAAGTGCAAAACAGCTAGTTAGCCTGGATAACAGATAATCAACTTTATATTCTCTTCCAAATAGTGTCAACATCCTAGATGCAAAAATGAAGCTTGCTCAGGTTTAATCTGTAAACTAAAACTTTATGTATGATTTTCACACATACTGATGGGCAGTGTGTTCAAGCCAAGAGACATAATCAACAATCCCAGACACAGAGTAAACTTATTTGCATACATATTCTAAGAATATTTCACTTCTAGTTTATTCATCAGATTATGGCTTTCCTCAAGAATCTGCAACCCTTTATTCCTTTTTATTTGTCTGATCTCACAGATGACCCTTCTTGCAGCAGGATTTGGACTAGAGATCTTTCTTTAATCCTGATTCCAAATGGTGCGCAGGGTATGGACCTGTTGGCCACCCATCCCTCCTACAAATTCTGCAAACTCTGGAAGTGTTCAGTCTTCACAAGTGAAAGGTTAAACATTTTAATTTAAAAAATAACAATAACTCCTCTCTACCAGCAATGTGTCTCCACTTAAGGGTCTACAAACCTGACACAAATTTGACACTCTACTTGCTTTTTCAAATTGTCATCACTACTTAAGTCTTAGAACACTACGATAAAGAAATGTTATTTCTTTTATCTACTTGTGGTAATTGCCATAAGCTGATTGCATGCTGAAAAGCTTGGTAACATTACTCTGCTTGAACCACACCTATCCTAGTTTGGTCCTGACCAACAATATTCAGAATAAGTAACACTTTCCAGCTATTAGTTCCAACTAGCAATGCCATGTATAATGAACTTCATTATATTTAAATATCCATCACATCAGCACTGGTGTGTTATCTGCAGAATGGTTCCTGCCATGCACAGAGCAATTAGATATTCCACCATCACTATAATTTTCATTCTAAAGTTCAACCTGCAACCTGTTATGGTTCAAGCCCTGTTCAATGTCTTTATCAATGACCTGGATGAAGGCATTGAGTGCACCCTTAGCAAGTTTGTGGATGACACTAAGCTGGGTGGAAGTGTCGATCTGCTGGAGGATAGGGAGGTTTTGCAAAGGGATCTGAACAGGCTGGACCTCTGGGCAGAGTCCAATGGCATGAGGTTTAACACAGCCAAATGCCAGGTCCTGCACTTGGGGCACAACAACCCTATGCAGAGCTACAGACTAGGAAAAGTCTGTCTAGAAAGCTGTCTGGAGGAGAGGGACCTGGGGGTGTTGGTTGACAAGTGACTGAACATGAGGTAGCAGTGTGCCCAGATGGCCAAGAAGGCCAATGGCATCCTGACTTGTATCAGAAACGGTGTGACCAGCAGGTCCAGGGAGGTTATTTCCCTCTGTACTCAGCACTGGTGAGACCGCTCCTTGAATCCTGTGTTCAGTTCTGGTCCCCTCACCACAAGAAGGATGTTGAGGCTCTGGAGCGAGTCCAGAGAAGAGTAATGAAACTGGTGAAGGGGCTGGAGAACAGGCCTTATGAGGAATGGCTGAGAGAGCTGGTGTTGTTTAGCCTGGAGAAGAGGAGGCTGAGGAGAGACCTCATTGATCTCTACAACTACCTGAAAGAAGGTTGTAGAGAGGAGGGTGCTGGCCTCTTCTCCCAAGTGACAGGGGACAGGACAAGAGGGAATGGCCTCAAGCTCTGCCAGGGGAGATTTAGGCTAGACATTAGGAAAAAGTTTTTCACAGAGAGAGTCACTGGTTATTGGCTGCCCAGGGAGGTGGTTGATTCACCTTCCCTGGAGGTGTTTAAGGAACGAGTGGATGAGGTGCTGAGGGGCATGGTTTAGTGTTTGATAGGAACGGTTGGACTCAATGATCCCATGGGTCTTTTCCAACCTGATTGTTCTATGATTCTATGATCCCAGAAACCACCTCTTTGAAAAAGCCTCAGTAGCATAGCAGGAAAACACAGTTTTACAGATCAGGGCGACTAATCACTTCCATGCTGAGCTATTCCCTGGAGTCTTGCTGCACAAATTAGGGTTGCCGTAGTACTGCTGCCTTTCAGCCTTGTCTGGCAGAGAAGAGACAGGATTTCCCTTTCAGCTGGGATGAAATAGCTCTTTCTTCAAGTTAGAAATAGGATTTCAGCTAAGGAAAGCTCATAAAGATTTTTGTGGCATGGACTATGCTTACCTCCTGGACAATGCCTCATAGCCATTTTACACCGTCTGGATTCTGCAATGGTTGGACATGGTATTGTGTCTTTTGCTGGCTTCTTCACAATTTGTCTTGTTCTTGTTTCCAGGCCCCACTTAAATCCACATGTTTTGTTATTTCTGCTGCATGTTCCCCACTCACTCCACTGACCCACTTCACAGCCCTCTGATAAAGCAAAAGAAAATGCAAGTTAGCAATTCTTCCATTACTAATTTACTTTTTTTCTTTTTAAGAGTACACTATTAGAAAACACCTCTTAAAAGCTTCACTGGTAACAAGCAAAAATGTAGAAAGAAAATATATTTTAATGAACCTGAAAGAATCTTTTGAGTTTACATCACCCTGAGCATTACCACCTGAGGAACCTGATCGGATATAATGCTTAGGCAAAAGGCAAAATGGGAGGGTAGTTTTATGAGGACGAGAATCCAACAGGTACATCATCAACTTAAAGGTCCAATGCAAAAATCAACTTTCATCAGCTCTTACAAATTCTGAGTTACAAATCCTCATACAATGTGATTTATAATTAAGAAGATAGAATGTTCTGATGCAGAACAACAGAGTAGCATTCCCAAAAATACAATATTTCAAAGTTCAGAAATTATTTATTATTGTTACCATTACTACTACTCTTTGTAAAGACATCTAGACACAAACCATTAGTGTATATTTCTCAATTAAAAACAACCCAATAATAAGTATCAGCTTAAAAATAGTGTCATGAGCATTTGAACTTGGCCACCTGGCAAAAGAGCTCCTCCAACAGCACTGTTATGCTAGGAGACTCACCCACACATTCCATAAGCTCTTCCAAGGCTGCAAATCCAGGGGGACATCCTCGGAAGCAGCGGCCTCTGTGCGAGTAAAAGCCAGTTTTGCATTTGGTACAAAAGTCTCTGCTAAAGCAGGAGTCGCAGTTTTCTATTCTGCATCCTGAATCAAAAGGATCATAAGGAACAATGAGACAGTTACATTAAGGTAAGACTAAAACTGAAAGGACTTACAAAGTCAAAAAGTAACAAAATCAGAATTTCTATGAGGAGGAATACTGTCTTTCTGAAATCTGCTCTATAAAAGAAATTACAGTTAACTGCAATTAATTACCACATTTTAACCTACATTCTTTTAATTGCTTTCTCAAAAAATCTAAACTGTAGAAAAAAATTCTAATTAAGTGATAGTGGTGTTAACTGCTTCTTTTTTGATGGAAAAATGTTCAATGTAGGTTATTCTTGTGTTTCAGTAATTTTGAGGAACACAAGATGTGACAGATAATTTTGGGAAATGTGCATGTATTACATGCACTGTATTCTGTTTATTATTTATTTTTACAAGTAGGATACTTTTTTTTTTCCATGAGTTGATAAAATATACAGCTAAATGAATGTTTTCATGCATTATTTATGATTTCCATGTCTACACATAGGCACGTAATACCACAAAAAATCCCTTCAATTCTTCTGGATATAACTCATCTCCATTATTAATGAAGTCAATCCATAAAAAAAGAAATTAATAAATTAAATAAATCAATAAATTAAATTACTAAAAGACATAAATCTATACTCAATAGCAAAAGGGAAAAAAAAAACAACAACAAAAAAACCCCACGACTATTGCCCTACCGCCTTTCAAAATACTGGATTTCTCTTAAAACTTAAGCAAAGTGTTGTCCACAACAGTTCTCAGACCCCAGACAGACAATTTAGAAACATCTTATTCCGTACAAAAACATGGCAACATGGAAATGAACTAAGTATCAAAAGCTATAGGTAGAACTGAAAAGCAGAAATACTTAAATGGAGGTTTGTAAAAGTGAGTCATACATGCCTACAAAAATTGCCAGGGGAAAATGTTCTTAATCTTAAAATGTAAAAGCCATTATATTTGGAATCATAATAAACACTTTAAAAGTAGTTTAAATAACCTAATCCTTCAGCTAACATACTTAATTATATGACCTACATTAACAGCATCCTGTCTTGAGCTATCTAAAGTTCCAGCAGGAAGCATTTGTTATTCATGCCATGCAACAATATACCAATCTTTTTGGTCGCTTACACCATTCATTTATTCTTTGTTCTCTTCTAAAGAAAAAAATATCACAAACCATAAGGACTTCTGGCATAGCTATTGGTAAATAGACCTTAAAAACACTTGAAATTTAACCAGTCTTTATAAAAGAGATTTTAATATTCATTCTTGAACTTCAGCAGGCCAAACAGGGCATACAATAACACATACACTGGGTGGTGGTGAGAAATTATTCTTTGTTTTCTATTAGGGAACTAGAAGGCTTTTTAGATCAGATTTCTTGTGGCATTGGATGATAAATTAGGCAGATTGCATGAAAATAAAAATGAATATTTCAAAACCTAGTACACTTTTCTTTGATTAGAAGGAATGTAAAAATCAGTTTTAAGTCTTGCATTGCCAAAAGTAAGCTCTGTGGGCTCTATTTAGATGAAACACTCACAACCTGCATGCTACCAGGGGCTTTTAGAACTTGTGTTCATACAAGCAGTAGAAATTTGGCTTCTTATCCACACTTTAGCTCATTCATTCCCAAGAACAATAATTTCTTTTCTGTGAGGGTTGAACCAATCTCCAAAGAACAGGATATCAATGTCCATACAATGACCCCATAAAATCACTACACCAGATTCCTGAATCTGTAAGTCAAAAGGATGAAGTGACTGCTGTGGAGATGAAATGACATGGTTAATTGGAAATATGGTTTGTTGCACTCAAAATGTACTGCAACTATTTCATTAACTGCAATGCTTGAATCAAACATCCAGTGTGTTTAAATATTCAGGAAAAACATTTGCCTCTTGCCCACCCACACAAGACAGTTTGAAAAGACATCAAGGTTTTTCCAAATCATTTAGTCCAATGATGAGGTGCAGAGCAGAACATTAAAAGAAAAATTAGCATCATGTGAATCCTCCCTCCCATCCAAAGGATGCCAGTGTATTTTTTACATAACATTTTTACTACTGCTTTCAAAACATGTTGAGGAGTAACATTTAAAGTTTACTCCATTTGAATGTGTTTGGGTGGAGGAAGGACTAAGTGAAAAACCTTTGGTACAAGTTTCCTTTTGATGTATAAACACACATAGCAGGCAAAAGCCTTCTTCACCTTATGCTGGGGATATCTTCCATACAACTACTGATACTTTAAAGTACAATATGTGAATATCCCATATTTAAAAATTAAACAAATTAATCAACCTTCTTTCAATTTCCTGGTCATACTTCAAAATTCCCATCCTATTTATATTTTTTGCTTTGCCTTATATACCAGTTTTCTTTTCTACCACAGAAAAGTCCATGCCAAGATAATATATTATATTTTGGAAGCATAGGTTGATGCTCCTGGGTTAAGGTTGGGTGGGGTTTTCCACCAAGGCAGTACATATTCTACTTTTCTCCTATCAAGATAAATTAGTCCAAATATGAAATGCCTATTATTTAGTCCATATCAGATGCAATTTAGGGAAAATGTTGGAAAAGTATTAGGAATACTTTTAAGAATTCTGAAATTAAAACATTGATTCACCAGAGCAATACTCCGATACTCCAGCTTGAGTTTACTGAGTGCTAATTGTAATGATAATATAATTCAGTAATAATAATTTAATTCAGCTCCCTCCACTCTACAACTTCCCTTCAGGTAGTTATAGATAGCAATGAGGTCTCCTCTCAGCCTCCTCTTCTCCAGGCTAAACAACCCCAGCTCCCTCAGCTGCTCCTCGTAAGACTTGTTCTCCAGCCCCTTCACCAGCTTTGTTGCTCTTCTCTGGACTTGCTCCAGAGCCTCAATATCCTTCTTGTAGTGACAGGCCCAGAACTGAACACAGTTTTATATAATACGCAACAATTAAGAAAGACAACATATAAAAAAAATGGGGCTTGCCTTTACTCAAAATAATATAATAGAAGTTAATGACCTGAACCTGTTTTCTTTCATTTGCCACAGTTATCAACCTTTTGAACTTCCTTGATCTCAGCACCTTGTGCCTGACTCTGGAGAAAGTAAGATCTTTCCTTTTTTCAAAACCCCAAAGGAAAACAGACTGATACACTTCAGCATAGTTAAGATTTCAGACCCAAGGAAATTTTCAGAGAAAAGAGATAAATATGGCATGACAATCTCATATTTTCTTTCCAATGTTTCCATCTTCAGAAAATCAGAAAATCAAATACTTGCTTCCATCTTTCCACATGAAATGTATAAAACACCTTTGTAAGCCATCTCCATGTGAAGACCACACATCTTCCTCTGGTACCATTCCCTCATATCTGGACTTCAAAAAGCATTCCAGGAGGCCCAGAGAAATCTGCTGGTGTGTCTGATTAGCACATTCTATTTATAAACAGTTGACATTTTTTTGAATGTTACATCATACCTCCCACTAAAGTTGTATGTAAATGGAAAAAAAAAATATTCTGACCTCACTGAAATCCATGGCAAAGGTCCTAATTGCTTGAGCAAAAGCAGTTTTAAACTACCAATGTTCTTATCCCATCAGACAAGCCAGAGTCCATTGTAATTACTTTAATGGGCAAAAATAATATTAAAAACCCTAAAGAGAGGTAATCTTTCATGATAATTATGTATTTATAAAGTGAAAAGTGACAACTNGAGGGTTGAACCAATCTCCAAAGAACAGGAGATCAATGTCCATACAATGACCCCATAAAATCACTACACCAGATTCCTGAATCTGTAAGTCAAAATGATGAAGTGACTGCTGTGGAGATGAAATGACATGGTTAATTGGAAATATGGTTTGTTGCACTCAAAATGTACTGCAACTATTTCATTAACTGCAATGCTTGAATCAAACATCCAGTGTGTTTAAATATTCAGGAAAAACATTTGCCTCTTGCCCACCCACACAAGACAGTTTGAAAAGACATCAAGGTTTTTCCAAATCATTTAGTCCAATGATGAGGTGCAGAGCAGAACATTAAAAGAAAAATTAGCATCATGTGAATCCTCCCTCCCATCCAAAGGATGCCAGTGTATTTTTTACATAACATTTTTACTACTGCTTTCAAAACATGTTGAGGAGTAACATTTAAAGTTTACTCCATTTGAATGTGTTTGGGTGGAGGAAGGACTAAGTGAAAAACCTTTGGTACAAGTTTCCTTTTGATGTATAAACACACATAGCAGGCAAAAGCCTTCTTCACCTTATGCTGGGGATATCTTCCATACAACTACTGATACTTTAAAGTACAATATGTGAATATCCCATATTTAAAAATTAAACAAATTAATCAACCTTCTTTCAATTTCCTGGTCATACCTCAAAATTCCCATCCTATTTATATTTTTTGCTTTGCCTTATATACCAGTTTTCTTTTCTACCACAGAAAAGTCCATGCCAAGATAATATATTATATTTTGGAAGCATAGGTTGATGCTCCTGGGTTAAGGTTGGGTGGGGTTTTCCACCAAGGCAGTACATATTCTACTTTTTTCCTATCAAGATAAATTAGTCCAAATATGAAATGCCTATTATTTAGTCCATATCAGATGCAATTTAGGGAAAATGCTGGAAAAGTATTAGGAATGCTTTTAAGAATTCTGAAATTAAAACATTGATTCACCAGAGCAATACTCCGATACTCCAGCTTGAGTTTACTGAGTGCTAATTGTAATGATAATATAATTCAGTAATAATAATTTAATTCAGCTCCCTCCACTCTACAACTTCCCTTCAGGTAGTTATAGATAGCAATGAGGTCTCCTCTCAGCCTCCTCTTCTCCAGGCTAAACAACCCCAGCTCCCTCAGCTGCTCCTCGTAAGACTTGTTCTCCAGCCCCTTCACCAGCTTTGTTGCTCTTCTCTGGACTTGCTCCAGAGCCTCAATATCCTTCTTGTAGTGACAGGCCCAGAACTGAACACAGTTTTATATAATACGCAACAATTAAGAAAGACAACATATAAAAAAAATGGGGCTTGCCTTTACTCAAAATAATATAATAGAAGTTAATGACCTGAACCTGTTTTCTTTCATTTGCCACAGTTATCAACCTTTTGAACTTCCTTGGTCTCAGCACCTTGTGCCTGACTCTGGAGAAAGTAAGATCTTTCCTTTTTTCAAAACCCCAAAGGAAAACAGACTGATACACTTCAGCATAGTTAAGATTTCAGACCCAAGGAAATTTTCAGAGAAAAGAGATAAATATGGCATGACAATCTCATATTTTCTTTCCAATGTTTCCATCTTCAGAAAATCAGAAAATCAAATACTTGCTTCCATCTTTCCACATGAAATGTATAAAACACCTTTGTAAGCCATCTCCATGTGAAGACCACACATCTTCCTCTGGTACCATTCCCTCATATCTGAACTTCAAAAAGCATTCCAGGAGGCCCAGAGAAATCTGCTGGTGTGTCTGATTAGCACATTCTATTTATAAACAGTTGACATTTTTTTGAATGTTACATCATACCTCCCACTAAAGTTGTATGTAAATGGAAAAAAAAAATATTCTGACCTCACTGAAATCCATGGCAAAGGTCCTAATTGCTTGAGCAAAAGCAGTTTTAAACTACCAATGTTCTTATCCCATCAGACAAGCCAGAGTCCATTGTAATTACTTTAATGGGCAAAAATAATATTAAAAACCCTAAAGAGAGGTAATCTTTCATGATAATTATGTATTTATAAAGTGAAAAGTGACAACTGAAGAAATGTTATATTCCAAAATCTAGAAGACCTAACTTTCTAGACGTCTATTTTCAATCATAAGCTGTCACAGTCATCATAAATTCACAGCTCCATGACTTCACCTCCCAAGAGAAAGGGTGGAAGAGAAGTCACTGTTTTGCCTGGTCAAGCTAAACTGGGCTGAAATTAGACAGAAATGCTTTGCTGAAGTATCTTCAGAGTTCAAACAAAACAAAAACTTATCCCTTCAAGAGAGTTCTGAAATGTTGATTTAGGGGATGAGATATTAACTGTAACTTCGCCAATGGAAAGTTTATTTGCAATGTACAATCTCTTAATTTAAGCTGACAGGAGAGTAAGAACTTGAATGACTGACATTTCAGTAGAGCACAAGGGTAGATTATAGTAGATTGTACTTGAGAACAGTTACACAGTATGCTCAAGAAAGAAACATAACCCCATGAGCTAATACTGTGCCACTCATCTGTCAATGACCAGGAAAACTACCCAACTGAAGGACCATATTATTTTGTTCTACCAAGAAGAGAAAGGATCATAATATCTCCCTAAAAATGGCCATTGTCAGAAAATAATCTGAAGACAAAAATTTCAAGCATCTTTGACTTTGTGCACTGAAATAGAGTCAAAAGATAAATTATGTGCAGGATTTAGGAGCCAAAGTCCTCTTTTCCTTAATTTCCAGTGAGTTCTAACACCCCCACAGCACTTATGAAACAATTTTATACTGAAGTGTTTTGCAGATACACCAGATTTTTGTAAAAAGTAATAGTTACAAACCATGTTTCATTCAAGGTTAGGGCCACCAAGGGAAATTACAAGTGCATTTAGCTAGCCAGAAATAAAACATTTGTATTTAAGCTTTATAATATCATTTATATAAACCCTAAAGTTTCTCTGCCATTTACTTGAATATCATAAAAAACCCAAATCTGATTGGCATGAATGAAACAATATTTATAGAAAAATACATAAATGGTTCATTAAAGAACTCTGGAAGGAAAAAGCTCAGATTACAAATCACACCCAAATTAGAGATACATTTTAAACAGGTGATTCATAGTGATATTAAAACATTTTCGTGACCTGCTTTGGCTTGCTGAGAGTCATTATAAGCTGCTCCTTGTCATTCTTCTTTTAAAATAAGCATTAAAGAATTGACAGACTTACATTTTATACAAGGAATCAAAAGCCCAGGAGTTCAAAACACAAATTCAGATATCAAATTAATTTTAGGCTTAGATGCATATGACTGTTATTTAAAAAAAAGAAAAAGTACGTGCTATCATAAACAGCTTCTTCCTTTTCTATAATTACAGATAGCATAACATTACCAAAACAAATACTATCCTTCCAAAGTAAATTTATCACCAGCTTATAAAATGATGCAGAATAAGCTGAAATGTAGGGAAATACAGAACCATAAAATCCCTTGCTTGGAAAAGACCACCAAGCCCACCCGTACCTGTCCACTCCTAAACCAATCGTGAGCACTTTGTCTACCCAGGTTTTAAATACCTCTGGTGACTCAACCGTTTCCCTGGGAATCCTGAACCAGTGCCTGATAACCTTTTCAGTGAAGAAAATTTTCCTAATAACTAATCTGAATCTCCCCAGCATGACTTGAGGCCATTTCCTCTCGTCCTAGCACTTGTTGCTTGGTAGAAGAGCCCAGCACCCACCTTGCTACATCTTCCTTTCAGGTAGCTGTAGACAGTGATAATGTCTTCTCTCAGCCTCCTTTTCTCTAGGCTAAACAACCCCAGCCACTCATCTTAAGACCTATTCTGCAGCTTCTTCACCAGCTTTGGAGGCCTCCTCTGGAAATTCTCCAATGCCTCAATATCCTTCTTGCAGCAAGGGCCCCAAAGCTGAACACGGTATTCAAAGTGTGGCTTCACCAAATATAATGCCTGTGAAGCTCAAAAGAAAGCATAAAATACTCCATATTGAGATGCACAACCTTTCTATTGTAACATACTTTTAAAAAAAGGAAGTTCACTATATTGGTTTCTCANTAAAAATGGCCATTGTCAGAAAATAATCTGAAGACAAAAATTTCAAGCATCTTTGACTTTGTGCACTGAAATAGAGTCAAAAGATAAATTATGTGCAGGATTTAGGAGCCAAAGTCCTCTTTTCCTTAATTTCCAGTGAGTTCTAACACCCCCACAGCACTTATGAAACAATTTTATACTGAAGTGTTTTGCAGATACACCAGATTTTTGTAAAAAGTAATAGTTACAAACCATGTTTCATTCAAGGTTAGGGCCACCAAGGGAAATTACAAGTGCATTTAGCTAGCCAGAAATAAAACATTTGTATTTAAGCTTTATAATATCATTTATATAAACCCTAAAGTTTCTCTGCCATTTACTTGAATATCATAAAAAACTCAAATCTGATTGGCATGAATGAAACAATATTTATAGAAAAATACATAAATGGTTCATTAAAGAACTCTGGAAGGAAAAAGCTCAGATTACAAATCACACCCAAATTAGAGATACATTTTAAACAGGTGATTCATAGTGATATTAAAACATTTTCGTGACCTGCTTTGGCTTGCTGAGAGTCATTATAAGCTGCTCCTTGTCATTCTTCTTTTAAAATAAGCATTAAAGAATTGACAGACTTACATTTTATACAAGGAATCAAAAGCCCAGGAGTTCAAAACACAAATTCAGATATCAAATTAATTTTAGGCTTAGATGCATATGACTGTTATTTAAAAAAAAGAAAAAGTACGTGCTATCATAAACAGCTTCTTCCTTTTCTATAATTACAGATAGCATAACATTACCAAAACAAATACTATCCTTCCAAAGTAAATTTATCACCAGCTTATAAAATGATGCAGAATAAGCTGAAATGTAGGGAAATACAGAACCATAAAATCCCTTGCTTGGAAAAGACCACCAAGCCCACCCGTACCTGTCCACTCCTAAACCAATCGTGAGCACTTTGTCTACCCAGGTTTTAAATACCTCTGGTGACTCAACCGTTTCCCTGGGAATCCTGAACCAGTGCCTGATAACCTTTTCAGTGAAGAAAATTTTCCTAATAACTAATCTGAATCTCCCCAGCATGACTTGAGGCCATTTCCTCTCGTCCTAGCACTTGTTGCTTGGTAGAAGAGCCCAGCACCCACCTTGCTACATCTTCCTTTCAGGTAGCTGTAGACAGTGATAATGTCTTCTCTCAGCCTCCTTTTCTCTAGGCTAAACAACCCCAGCCACTCATCTTAAGACCTATTCTGCAGCTTCTTCACCAGCTTTGGGGGCCTCCTCTGGAAATTCTCCAATGCCTCAATATCCTTCTTGCAGCAAGGGCCCCAAAGCTGAACACGGTATTCAAAGTGTGGCTTCACCAAATATAATGCCTGTGAAGCTCAAAAGAAAGCATAAAATACTCCATATTGAGATGCACAACCTTTCTATTGTAACATACTTTTAAAAAAAGGAAGTTCACTATATTGGTTTCTCATACTAAGTGCAATAAACGGAATTGTAAGGTCAAATGATGTCTTATTTAAACTGTAAAAACTAGTTACTTATTTGTAAATTATATCTATTGATATGCATAATCTTGGGAATTTTACACTAGTCTTATTTTGCCTTTGTGAAAGATTCATATTCTTCAGCAGTTTCATTGTCACATTTTCCCTTTCTAAACATAATCGATGTGATTGACTATCCATCCATAAATCCCTTCATAACAAAGGTATGTTTTAGTACCTGTTATGGAAAAGACTGCTAGTCAACTCCTACTAACGTTAATGACAGCGACTCACAGCAAGTTCTGTTCCACACAAACTGCAGTATGGGAAAGGGAAGGGAGGACACACGAGGGGATCTATATGAATGGAACCAGCAACCACTAGCCTCAGAAAGAGAATTGTACTGAACACTTTTGAGACAGCAAGATAGTCATATACTGCAAATGGAAGCTGAAGACTGGGTAAGTAAATACAACATGTGTAAACTGAAAGGCTTGGTAGCCTTTGCACTGAAATTGGATTCTTGCTTGAGGAATCCCCCTTGTATGTAAGAAGTCAAGGTAATAGAAGATGATTTACTACAATTAATGTTTTCCTTTTGAAGGTCAAACTCAGTCTTTCCATTGAGGCATCATTCAAGAGGAACCTCTGGGCCCATAAATTGTGAGGTTCATTATCCTGGGGAGTGAAAACAGTTATTTGGTCCAAAACATCTAATAGTTTTGTCTTTCACACTGAGCTCCGACTCACAGAACCGCACTCTTCTTGCTTCAGATCTGTCTGCCTCTTCTAGTCCAGATCCTCCTAAATTCACCTGTCCCCAGGTTGTCCCTGTCCCCATGCCCATCACACTCAGCCCTTCAAACTCCTGCTCCCATTCCCCTGCTGCTCAGTGAAACGGCATTGGTGCTAGAGACAACTTCACACGGCCATCCTGGCATGTCCATTGGCACTCCACATCAGTCTGCCACTGACTAGCACCATCTTCTGTGCTAATTTCTTCAGCTGAGAGAGACTTCAAAAATCCAGACAGACTACACATCTTAACTCGGGATACAAGGGCACACAGAGGGCAAAGACTGTGCTAGGGCTCACAAAAGCAGGAGATACAGGCAAGATGCTGCAGAAGGCTATGATGTGAGCAGCTCTTATAGTAGATGGAGTATCAGTTGAACAACCAATGGAAAGAGGAGCCCAAAATTTCAGAAAAGTCATTGAGGAGACAGTAGAAAGAGGAGGAAAATCATAAGCAAAAGAGCTTTAGTCTACAAGGGAATGTCTATAATAGCTAGCTATTTAACCTTGTAAGCCGATGCGTTTTAGATAGTTGCAGGTTGTTTATTAGTCTACAAATAAAGATTTTTAAGATAAAATTTTGGCCAGTGCTGAGCATGAGTGCTAGAGAATGATACACAATCACTTGACCTTAACAAGTTCCAAAGCTTGCCACAGGTTTGCCATTTCAGGGATAGCAATTTCTGAAATACAACATCCTAATTATAAAACACTATAGTAAGGATATCTAAAATAAATTCACTTAATAAACACTTAGCGATTAATTTCTAATATGTTCTAATCTTCTTGCATTTTGTAGAGAACCTTCAAATAAGTGCTAAACCAAAATGTCATCAATTAGTACTTTACACATCTAAATTGACTACTCTATGATTTTTGTTGCTGGATGAATGGAACAATACTCTTTCATAAAAGTTAAAAGCAAGGCCAAAAAATTCCAAATTAAAAAGAAACCCCACAAGCTCATTTGAATGAGAGTGGAAGAGATAGGGAAAAGAAATGCCTATGAAATAATAATAGGTCGATCTCAGTTTCTGATCGCCCAATTTAATTTTCAAAATCTCAAATCCTATTTGCTATTAAGCTTGTTTATAAAAGATAAAGTCATATTTGAAGGAAATAAACACAAAACTCATGAAAACTATTTCTAAACAGTCAAAAAAAAATGTGTTATTTAAAGCAAATGGTACTGTCTTTGTGGTAATTGAATGCTCTGACAGACAATTGCAATTGCATCAGCTACAATTGTCTCAGAAGGTCATAGCTCTTCCATAGTACATCAGAAATAGTCAAGCCACAAGACGTCTTCATGATCTTGTTATTTTGTAATGAAGTTTAAAAAAAACACATTGCCTTTCTTAATACAGTGAATTAACTACGTGTTTAAGCAGACTCAATTTATTTAAAAGCCTCTCTTTATGTTGGTCTTACTTAAGGTTCACGGAAGGAAGTATTACAATTTTAGCAATGTTGAGCCCTCCTATGAGAGAAGGCAACTAAACAAATGGAAGGGAGCTGTAATTTCTGGACAGAGTGCTTCCTCCTCCTAAATTCTAAAGGTTATTATGGACACAGAGTAAGTTGAAAGGTTCAAGATAGTTTTGACCCATTAATCATACCAATGTTAAACCTACCACCCGAGTGACATATTTCATCATACTCTTTAATGCCACTTCATTTTTTTTCTCAGGAGATTATTTCTTATTGGAGTAGTTCAATTCAAAGTAATTAATTATAAAATAATATTTTAAAATTAGCAAATTGTAGCTCTTTTCTTGGGCATTCTACAGAAGAGACTCAACACTTTCTAATTTTGTGTCCAAATGTACTGCATTCTAATTCTGCAGTGTTCAAAAGGAATATCATTTCCAGCAGGAAACTACATCAATTTCTAGAGACAAGCATTCTCAAAATTACATGATTCACTGTTACTAAAAAAACAGTCTAGAACCACTTAGAGACATATACTGCTTACAATTATAAAAGAAAATTCATCTTGAAATTCCAAATTTCCATTATTTTGGAGCTGATATTTGGCTGTGGTACTTATTGTGTTACATTGGGCATCAATGATGTCAACATTTTCCATTGAAATATGTTCTATAGCTTCTCTAACAAAAAAGGGCAAGTGCTTCAGTACTAAAATAGTAAACAGCTTTTGTGCTTATAAAGACATTAATAGGGCAGAAATCATTTCAACTTTTGTAATTCAAGCTCTATAACTCCCAGAAAGGATTTTAACACAGCCAGAATTTTTATTATTTTAACTGAGATAACACTATCTTAGCAACAGAGCCTGCAAATAAGTGTACCTGAAAGTATCTAACTTAAGTAGGAAGAAACCTATTTTATTTTNCAACTAAACAAATGGAAGGGAGCTGTAATTTCTGGACAGAGTGCTTCCTCCTCCTAAATTCTAAAGGTTATTATGGACACAGAGTAAGTTGAAAGGTTCAAGATAGTTTTGACGCATTAATCATACCAATGTTAAACCTACCACCTGAGTGACATATTTCATCATACTCTTTAATGCCACTTCATTTTTTTTCTCAGGAGATTATTTCTTATTGGAGTAGTTCAATTCAAAGTAATTAATTATAAAATAATATTTTAAAATTAGCAAATTGTAGCTCTTTTCTTGGGCATTCTACAGAAGAGACTCAACACTTTCTAATTTTGTGTCCAAATGTACTGCATTCTAATTCTGCAGTGTTCAAAAGGAAAATCATCTCCAGCAGGAAACTACATCAATTTCTAGAGACAAGCATTCTCAAAATTACATGATTCACTGTTACTAAAAAAACAGTCTAGAACCACTTAGAGACATATACTGCTTACAATTATAAAAGAAAATTCATCTTGAAATTCCAAATTTCCATTATTTTGGAGCTGATATTTGGCTGTGGTACTTATTGTGTTACATTGGGCATCAATGATGTCAACATTTTCCATTGAAATATGTTCTATAGCTTCTCTAACAAAAAAGGGCAAGTGCTTCAGTACCAAAATAGTAAACAGCTTTTGTGCTTATAAAGACATTAATAGGGCAGAAATCATGTCAACTTATGTAATTCAAGCTCTATAACTCCCAGAAAGGATTTTAACACAGCCAGAATTTTTATTATTTTAACTGAGATAACACTATCTTAGCAACAGAGCCTGCAAATAAGTGTACCTGAAAGTATCTAACTTAAGTAGGAAGAAACCTATTTTATTTTTAAGAATGTTTATTTTAACTCAACTTCAATCCACAAAACGTCTGTGTGTCCACAATTGAATGTATGTGCCATGCCAGATCACCAAACCAACAACAAAAATGAGATATGAATTATAAATACAAAAATAAAAATATATAATAAAAAACTCATTGGAAGGGAACCAGGACTGGTCAATAAATGCAACTGTATCACTATTCTCTCAGGGTGAGACTGTCAAATGCATAAGGAGAGTTAAATATACAGCGCACAGCACATACCCATTTATGCATTTATGCTTTTCAAAATCAATCTCATAGTTCAGGGGAAAAGATCACTTTCTGTAAGTGGTAAAAATGGTTAAAAAAAAAAAATAGTTGTATTGAATTCATCACCTACCTTTTGCAAATAACTTCATTTTCTTTTTAAGAAAGTAAAGTAAAACTGCCAGTATAGACTACTTTTCCTATCTCACAAGCACAATACAATACCGATAAACTCATGTTTCCCCAAAAATGTAACTATATTCAAAAACATTATTACATGGTCATGTTTTTACACCAGTTTTGAAAATATTTAACATAGATGAAATGCTGAGTCCACAAACGTGTTATGAAAATCAAGGTCAAGATCCTAAATTACTTTATGGAAGGGATACATAAACCATATAATGGTCTCATTTAGCTTTTCATCAAAACCTAGCCAACTGGTACAGATTAGGCAGCACTTGGCAATATTACACACCAACTGGGAACACAACATGGAAAATACCACATCCATGGAGCCTATGCAGGGAACAGGGAGAAAGAGATGGGATGTCATTGTTTGGGATGGTACGTGTCCAAGCATGGCTGCAAGTGCCCCTCACCAGACCAGTCTGCCACGAAGTGACCTCACAAGTCTCAAGATTATATCTGATGTGAGCAAGTAGGTGCTGGCTTTTTCAATGGGGTGCATCCTAGTGAGAAGCCACAGTACTAAGGGGGATAGTGTCGTGTATTTAACAGATTCTTGATTATTCCAAGAAGCAAGGAAAGGGTATTTCTCACCTCAAGTTCTGAGGTTCAGTGACCTAGTTCTGGTTAGACTATGACACACATACCAAAAAACACCCATAAAGATGAATTAGAGGTAGTAGCAATGATTAATAATCCATATGGGTAATTCTCCACATATGAGCATATGGAAAAAATCTATATGAATCAGCACAATTGCCAGACAGCAGTGAAATAATGTGTAGAGATACCAGAGCACTCATGGGTTTTAACAGTTGTGCTTCCAGGCACAGACATGCAAACAGGGAATCTTGTTGCACATTAGCAGGTTGTAAAATTCCAAATAAAATGCCATACTAAAAGTGAGAGATTGTTTGTTTGTTTGTTTTAATAGCACATCTGTTTTATTAAAATAGCAACACTCTCATATTAAAGCATGTCTGGTGTGAGGTGTCTGGTCATCTGAAATTTGTGTGAGAACAAAAAGCATGACAAGGAGCCCACCCATATATCAGTGCATATACTGACTAGCACTTGCATATGGCATTGTTAAGTTAATGTTTAATCTTTTTTATTTTCATATAATGGGAATTTGTAAAAACTATGAATATCTGCTTAAATCATCCTGCCCTAAATTTCCCTTCTAACTTAAGTAATAACAATAAAAATAGCAACAATAAGAACTACGTTAATACATCAAATATTTCATCTGCTGAATGTTACAAATCTTGCAATGATCTGGGATGTTCTTTAGCAAAGAATTTTTATGATGATCTTGAGACATCTGCGAAAATATCACTATGTTCCACAACATATCATCTTAAAAACTGCGCGTGAATTATGGCCTTCCTATAAAAGTAAATGTAAGAGTTCGAAAAAAACTCACTTGAACATCTGTTCATATCTGGTGTTCGGAGTCCATAGTACCCTGATGGGCAGGAATGCAAGCATTCACCATATTGTCTCATTCCTTCTCTTCGTAGGAAGAAGAATAGCTTGTGTTGGCATCTGATGCACCCATTATCCTTTGAACAAGATAAACAGCCTTTGCAAATTGGATTCGGTCCATAGCTAGCTGTAAAATAAGAAGATAAATTACACTTTAGGATCACTTGGAAATTACTTTGGCTAGAGGTTTTCTTGCATCTAAAGTTTTCTTATCTACTGCATGATTACAAGTAGTTTTGAAAGGAAGGTTCTGAGAGTGCACTCAATCTCATACATTTGTATTGGCAAGTGAAATGCAGCCTCCATATTTGTAACTGTATGTAGGGCACTTTAACAAATTTACACACATTTAAAATAAAGATACATACAAGCTAAGGCCAAGCTATCTAGCATAACATAAGTAAAATCCAAGTGCTGAATTCTAGTTTGAAATTGGGGATATAAACAGACAACAGCAATAAAATATAAGAAAATTTGCACCTTGATATATGGACCTGGAATGTTATGTCCATGGAAACATGGAAATCCAACTACAATAATACAATTCCTGGTTTAGAAAGAGAGCAATATTAACAGCAGCAAATTCTGCAGAAAGCATACAGCACTTGCCATGTGTGCTGTTCCTTAGCTCTCAGTCACAGAATAGCTGTCTTCTTGCAGTTTCTTCTTGTTTATTTCAATGAGAATGACAATTACTTCAAAGAAAAAGAGTAGTAGTTTTGACTTCTAATAGCCTTTTTCTACAAGTTTCTACCCAAAATGAGTAGATCAGATCACCATTTTAGGTTACCAGCTGTTGTACCTTCTATTCTACCCTCTGTGGTTTTGTTTGGTTTTTTGTTGTTGGGGTTTTTTAATTCTTTTTCTTTGAAATTATTTGGCTGATAACTCCAACACGAACCTTATCTGCATCACTTTTTGCCCTTATAAGCATTTGTTATCCTGCCTTTCTGCAGAGTCGCAGAACACTGCCCTGTCCCCATAGGCTGTCAACTCCTTTCAAGGCATTGAGTCAGCAGGTTAGAAGAGGGAGGATGGCTCAAGGCATTACTGGAACCAGTTTAACTTAACAGGTCTGTTCTAAATATTAAATTGTCTACAAGGCTTCACAGAAGTTTGCCAGTTCAAACCTTTTTTAGCAGAAACAAAAGGAAACCACTATGCAACAAAAGCAAAGTGTCTTTGGGGTCTCAAGAGCTTTAACATAGTCCACTCCAAGCACAGATGGCCAAAAGGGCAAGGACTATGTTTAACTGTTAGATTTTTCCATATGTAGGAGTATTCACACCCTAACATAGTACTCAAGTACTTTAATCTCGTATGGATGGATAAATGATGTTCAATGGATGACTTCACCAGCAGAGCCAAGAATTTAAAAAAAAAGAAAAAAAGAAAAGCCCACCACCCTCTGGAACCAGTAGCTGACAAGCTTTATTCTCACCTTGACACATCTGCACACCACATTCCCATTCCCTCTCTGCTCCTGTCCCCACCCCCATGCCCAGAAAGTTCAGCACAACAGCATTCAATTCCAACCTTGTACAATATACTTCTAGAGGGTAGCACACAGGACAAGGAGTCAAATGATCCAGTATGAAACAGTTCAGCCAGTGGGACACGTTGAGCGTTGGGAGTCTTCTGGCATCAGGCTCACCTGATGAGATCCTCTTGATAGGAAAAGCATCCTTACCCTCTATGGTAAATGTATGAATCTTTGGCTTTCTGCAAACCCCTTTGTAATGACACACCCTACCAGACTAACTGCCTTCAGCTCCTAAAGCAGTTCCCATATCCTGCTGCCCACAAGATTTCAGACCGAACTTTTCCTACAGTTCATCAATCAACTACTCTCATTCACAATCTGCATCTTCAAAGACATACAAGAACCAAAACAAACAGATGATGAGCTAGGCTTGGCTGCATCCCTCATCTCACTGTTGACAGGGGTTGCCTATCTGCAACCACATCAAATGATATGTGACCATGTACTCCAAAACAATTGTTGCTTAACACATGGCACGCAATCCTGTAGACTTTTGAATCACCTTTTAGTCTCCTTGCATCTCATTCCTTGTTAATCTGTACTTCCAGATTGTTTAAGGTTCCTCAGAGAAACCTGTATTTTGACAAAGGTAAGATACAAGATGCCTGAATTTATTCACTGCTCAAAGTGGGGTTTGGAGTTTGAATCAGCAGAATATGTATATCAGCACAGATTATGACTAAGGGCAGGTCAATTGCTGAACCGCATGGCAATATCTAAATACTACTCTCAATAGTGTGGCCTGGCGAGCAGGGATTAGGTTCTGGAGAAAACACATTTGTAGTGTCTGTGTAGGTTTTATGTCCACCTTCCTTCATTGACCCCCATTAAAAATCAAACCTCTTGGCTACAAAATGTGTCTCAGTTTGACTCTACTGTCCAACTTTCCTTTAGGATGCGCAACTTGTTACTCTCCTCAAGTACCTCCTTTTTCTCTTTCTGGTAAGATGTCTTTGTTGATAACCTCCCTGGGCTTCAGCCTACCTCTGTCCTAACATACTCTCGTATGAAAAGGAGCGAACAGCATAAGATGATCCTCTAAGTATCCTGTGCTATCCTCTTCTTTTATTAGATGTACAGAACATCTTCCACAGCTTAAGATCAACACAAGATAAATGAAAGAGTTAAATAATATAGTAATTTTAAGTTATATATTTATTCCAAAATTTTATTCTGTGTGTAGGTTCCTTGAACTATGACATCTAGGCTCTCCTTCACCTTTGAGCAGTTCTAACAAATGATTTGTAGTTTCCTTTCTTGTGGTTTTTTCCTGTTTATAGGAACTCTGTGAAATTTAGTTAATCAAAACTTGTAAACTGATCTGAAATCCTAAGATGCAAAGTATTATAGATTGACATATGTATTATCTCTTTAATGAATGACTAGTCATGGAATCAAATAATGGTTTGAGCCAGAAGGAACTTTAAAGATCATTGAATTCCAACACCATTGACATGGGCAGAGACACTCCCCACTAGAACCAGGCTGCTCAAGGCTCCACTCAGCCTAGCCTTGAACAATTCTCCAGGGGTAGGGCATCCACAGCATCCCTGGGCAACCTGTGTCAGTGCCTCACCAAGCTCATAAGAATTTCCTCCTTATATCTAGTCTAAATCTTCCCCTCTTCAATTTATAGCCATTCCCTCTTGTCCTATCACTACAAGCCTTTGTAAAACGTCCCTCCCCAGTTTTCTTGTTTGTCCCCTTCAGGTACCGGAAGGTCGCTATAAGGTCCCCTTAGAGTCTTCTTTTCTCCAGGCTGAACAATCCCAACTCTCTCAGCTTGTCCTCATATGGAAGGTGCTCCAGCCCTCTGATCATTTTTGTAGCCTTCCTCTGGACCCATTCCAACAGTTCCATATCCTTCTTATGTTGAGGATTCCAGAACTGCACATGGCACTCCAGGAGAGATCTCACAAGACCAGAATAGAGGAGCAGAATCACCTCCCTCAACCTGCCAGCCATGCTTCTTGTCATGCAATCCATGATACAGTTAGCTCTCTGGCAAGCGAGTATGCATTGCCAGATCATGTAAATCTGCTCATCAATCAGCACCCCCAAGTCCTTCTCTGCAGGGCTACTCTCAGTTATGTCACCCCTCATCCTGTATTGAAACCACAGATTGCCCTAAGCTAAGTGTACAACCTTGCACTTAGTTTTGTTGAAACTCGTAAGATTCACACAGGTCCAGTTCTCCAGCTTGTCCGGGTCCTTCTGGACAACAATCTGTCCTTCCAGTATGGCAACTTCATCACTCAACTTGGTGTCATCTGCAAACTTGCTGATCATGTGCTTGATCTCACTGTCTATAACATTAATGAAGATATTAAACAGCACTGATTCCACTACAGACCCTCTGAGGGACATCACTTGTCACAGATCTCCATCTAGACATTGATCCATGGACCACTATTCTCTGAATATGACCTTCTAACCAATTTCTTATCCATCAAATAGTCCACCCATCAAATCCATATCTCTCCAATTTAGAGAGAAGGATGTTGTAGGGGACCATGTCAAAGGCTTCTCCCCTGTCCACTGATGTGGTTACCCCATCTTAGAAAGCCAGTAGGTTGGTAAGAGATGACTTCATGAAGCCATGCTGGCTGCCACTAATCACCTCCTCATCCTCCATGTGCCTTAGCATAGCTTCTAGGAGGACCTATTCCATGATCTTCCCAGGCAGAGGTGAGGTTGAAAAGTCAGTAGTTCCCATGGTTGTCTTTTCTACCCTTTTTAAAAATGCGCACAATCTTGTCCTTCTTCCAGTCACCAGGGACTTCTCTTGACTGCCATGACTTTTCAAATATCAGGGAGAGTGGCTTGGCAACCACATCAGCCAATTCCCTCAGAACTCTGGGATGCATCTCATCAGGTTCCACAGACTTATAAATGTTCACGTTCCTCAGGTGGTCACAAACCTGATCCTCTGCTACAGTGGGAGTGTCTTTACCCTCCTGGTCCCCATCTTGTTGCCCATTGACCCAGGAAGGGTGAGGAGAGCGGTTGTCAGTGAAGATTGAAGCAAAACAGTTGTTGAGTACCTCAGCCTTCCTCACATCTGTTGATACTAGATGACCTTACTTTCATAGGGGAGTCACATATTTCTCTGTCAATATTCTCTATTAATGCTATTATTGCTCCTCAGGAAGAGAGATCTAGACCCACTGATCTTGACTCAGAGCAGGAAAGTGGTGGTGAAGGATACTCTTTGAGGAGATCATCATCACACAGTTTTCTGACTTCTGTCCTTGGGATCCAAAATTCCATCCTCTGGAGAAACTAGATTACTATGAGGCTTTTATATGTGCCTCAAGTTTCCTAATACTATGGTTTTAAGCCCCCCAAACTTATCTGAGCCAATGGGGTTCTGGTTAGAAAACTGATTCTTAATATTTTGGGGAAAATAAGTGGCATACCTTTGAGGTTCTCCAAAATTATTATTGCCGGGAAGAAGCTGCTGCAGCAATCATGTGTTCCTGAGGAATTGCCACTGCCCATCAATGTGATTTCTGCCCTTTTCCCTTTTCTCTCTCTCTCTCCCTCTCTCTCTCTCTTTCTATCTTTCTCCCCCTCTCATTGGCTTACAGTGCATGTGTCTTACCGGATCCAAGTGACATTGCTTGCGTTCAGGGATCAGATCATGATCTAAACAGGTCAGAATTTGTTCCTGTAACTTTGGGAAGTTGCATCCCCATTTCTCAGCTGTGCACCTGAGTATTTTGGTCTGTTTATGTTTGCCGGAGCAAGAACAAATATCACTTTTGATTTTCATCCTGAGAGTGACCTTGTGGGGCTCTGGATTGCTGCACAGTCAGGCCTGGATGCAAGCATGTGGTCCAGGGAATGGCATCCCTTCCCTACACAACTGGGCAGCATCCCTATATTCTTCCCAGGTTACCTATCCCTGCTTTCACTGCCTAAGCAGTTTCCTCTTGCTTTTCAATTTGACCAGTATGTCTTGACTTAGGCGTGCTAGTCTCTTTTCTTCCCTTCCTGATTTTCTACATCTGGGGACTGAGCACTCTTGCACTCTGGGTGGAGGGAAGTGAGATTGTGTAGAGAAAAAATCAGAAGGGCTAAGGCTCAACTAGAAATCAGATTGGCAAAGTCTGTTAAAGATAACAAAAAATCCTTCTATAAATATATAAATAATAAAAGGAGGACTAGGGAGACCATACAGTCCCTATTGGATGCAGACGGAACAACAGTGACAGGGAACAAGGAAAAGGCTAAGGTACTTAATGCCTTCTTTGTCTCAGTCTTTAATTGTAAAGAAAGGTCCAAGAGGAGGTGGTCAGAGCCTTGCTTGCCCAACTA
>WAAB01012077.1:0-14819 GCA_013389865.1 Piaya cayana | reverse complement strand
GACTGAACATGAGGTAGCAGTGTGCCCAGGTGGCCAAGAAGGCCAATGGTATCCTGGCTTGTATCAGAAATGGTGTGACCAGCAGGTCCAGGGAGGTTATTCTCCCTCTGTAATCAGCACTGGTGAGACCAATCCCTGAATCCTGTGTTCAGATCTGGGCCCTTCACCACAAGAAGGATGTTGAGGCTCTGGAGCGAGTCCAGAGAAGAGCAACAAAGCTGGTGAAGGGAAGTGTTTCAGGCACGGGTGGACGAGTTGCTGAGGGGCATGTTTTAGTGTCTGATAGGAATGTTGGACTTGATGATCTGGTGGGTCTCTTCCAGCCTGGTGATTCTGTGATTCTATGATTCTATGATTCTATGATTTTGAAGTGCACGTCACAGATCTGATGCTCTTCTATATTGTTATTTCTTATATTCTTTTCAGAGCTTCATGGGAAGCTTACTGACTTCTGCAACCTTTCTCTAGTTCAACTTGCCCCAAAGCAGGGAAAATCATTATATGCTGTACTACTGAATTACTTGGATGTTCAATATATACTTTAATGATTCAAATGTCATAGAACTGGTTTTGGATTCACACTGGCATGTCATCTTGAAGATACCAAATTTACTTTGTCTCTTTGCCCCTATGTACAGTTAGTACATAGTTAAATCCTACAAAAATCCCCCCTGCCCCATCTTGGCTCCTTAACATAGCAAACATAATGCATTCTTATCATATACAGCTTTTTCAACTCCCATGTAATTGTTCTTTAAAGGAGGAAGTGAATGTCTGTGTTCAGCAGAAATGCCTATAGAATTCCTTTTGAATTTCTTCATAACCTCTTATTTTTCCTTCTGTACTAGACTGAGAAAAAAAAAAAAAAAAGCACATGCTTACAAAACATGGTCGATTATATTCCAAGTTACCAGCTGCATCATCACACTATTCTCAGTTCTCACATCTCTGTTTCAGTGCTGCCTGGAACACCTTCCTCAACTCTATGTGCCAGGCAGGCAGGTTTCATTCAGCCAAATCCCTCATGGAAACTCACTCTTTCCACAAGGCCCACAAATGTTAACTGGTGTCAGAGCACTGCTGTCATCATATCATAAAACTGAAAATGCACACATGCTTAAAGTTAGCACCATCCTCTAAGTCTCAAAGCACATGATTACCCTGGCTGTCTGTTAAGACCGTAAAGTCCCTGCAGCAGCAACGAAGTTTTGTACAGCCATATAAGTATCCACCCTGTTATGAACACTGCAAATAAACACAAACGCACAACTTTTACAGATGATATGCTTTCTATTCCTTCTGCTTGCTACTTCTACAACTACACTCTAGAGGATGTCTACATTTAAATAAAAAGCACCTACAGACTTGATTTCCTACGTTGCTTATCATTTTAAATCTGAAGTTAAATTTTTGCATTTGAAAAGGTTACTTGAAGACAGACTAGTACCCAAACACTGAATGAAGCACTTCTGAACTCTAAGGGTGTTCAAAGTCTCATGGTTTGGATCCATATCAAGTAAAATCAAATGTCAGTTAATTACTTAACTCTTGTCTGGATGAAATATAGTTAAGCCGTATTGCTGAAGTGGTTTTAAGTGAATTGTTATGACTATTTGAAATCACAAGAGAATCAACAGTACGAAATTAGTCTAGCCTGTTCCCCACAAGAATACAAGTTGTTCTGTAAGCAACAGATCTAAGAGCATTTGATTTCCTATGATCTTACTGTCTTGTGGCCCATACCACAACAACTGCTACTAATTTGCATCATTCTTGTATACCCACTTGTTAGGTGTCACAAACCTCTTCTGAACCTGGTGCTCCAGTTCACCAGAAGAACCTGGTATTTTTACAGTTCTGTAAAAACCAGGCTGAAATAGTCAAAAAAATCCAAAACCATTGGAGAAAGGGGAGGGAGGGGGGCTCGCAAAGAAACCAGTGGTAGAAAGAGTCATTACCTAAACATGATTTCTTTAGAGGGCCAGGCTAACATGTTGATTATGTTTCTAGCATCACTCACTGCCTGGTCATTGTGTCACCATTTGGCAAGCTTTAGTCTTTTTGACTCTCTGAAGTCAGAAATCAGGCTTACTGGTACAATGGCCAGCTTACTGGCACCCTTGCCCTGACTGGGATTGCAACTACACAAATGCTGGTAATTGGACTTTATTTCAAATCTAGCAGGAATATCTCTGAGATGCTTATCACCACAAACATGAGGTGTGTAGACGGGACTCGGAGGAGGGAAGCAACTGAAAGATAAGATGCTCATATGGCAAGTAGAGTAGATTTTGTAATTCTGAATTCATTTAAAGCCGTAAAGATATCTCAACAAAACAAACTAATGCTTGGCATATGCCTTCAGGTACAAAAGAATGGAACAAAGAATACAGCCTTAGAGATACACCAACATTATATACTATATCAATGTGTTAACACACATTGACTCCAAGGTCATTATAGTTAAAAACTATCTGATGGAAAATGAGCTGGCCAAGTAAAATGCCTATTTTTTGTTAGAGGGCTGTAAAAGTAAGTTTTGGACAGAAAACTGCAATAACAAAAAAAAATTTACTAGCTTGAACCTAGTCATTGTTTTAAATTAAAAGAATTAAGAGATTCAGGGTCAAAGGGGATTTTTGTGACCAATTAGCCCCATGCCCTACACAAAGAAGCCACAGAACTTGTGCTTTACTAAAACATATCATTTGAGAAACCATTCAATCTTGATTTTTAAATTGTCAGCGGTAAGGAAACCACCACAACCTTTGTTAAGATATCATAGGGGCTAATCACTCTTACTGTTGAAAATCTGCAGTGGAATTTTTAACTTCAAATAGCAACCACTGGACCTTTTTATATCTTTGCCTGCCAGAATGTTAACAGTTTTTCAGTGTTTTTCCCCCAATGCAGACACTCTGATCAGGTCAAGTCTTAGCCTTCTCATGGGTAAGATAAACAGAGCAAGATTCCAGAATGTCTCACCGCAAGGCAAAGTATCCAGTTCTTTGATCAATCTCTTACCATTTTATCAACAGGCTTATGGACACCAAAAAAACAGAGCTTAGCAATGGAAAAGCTATTGTACCAGTGCCAAATACAGAAAAGATATAACTTCTCTACTATTCCTAGATATTAGACTCCCAAAACATTCATGTGTTATGTAAGTTCTTCTGACCACAAAGGCGCTGATTTCAAAGTACCACACTGCTCTGAGTACGAAGCAGTCATTTTCTGGAGTTAGGCCTGTCCTATCTTTCTCAGGACATTAGTCCTTAAATATTCAGGATCATTTTCTATGAAGTTGTCCACAAGTCAGAAAACCCACATTCCCCACACCTCCTCAAAAGACAGGCTGACTATGGGATGGCATTTCACACCACTGAGTTTGGTACAAACATCACCAAATTTATGCTCATAAGTGAAAAATTTTGCTTGCTTATTATGAAATCACTTCTTCACTTCCCTTGGAGTTCTTAATTACATTTTCAAAACCATAATTTTATGCTTAAATTACTCTCATTTGTCAGCTCATTTCATTCTCCTGTTATTGATGTGTTGTCCTTCTGGTTATACCAGTCTATGCCTCAGAAGACTTCCCTTAATGTCATCTACATTCAAAAGATTGTGAACTTTTATCCAATTTACAAATGAAAACTTTTAAAATCTGCTACATGGCTATCCAGCTGAATACTTTTAGAATATTCTGTACTTTTTCCCCACCACCATAGTAGGGAGAATCAATGTTAAAATCAGTTAGGTATTATTTTCCTACAGCACCCTGCTGAAGGGGTCTTGAAGTCTCAAGAAACTGCCTAGATGTTGAAGTATTCCTCAGTATTTCATGACTATATCAGCACTGAATACTGACTACCAAATTCATAAGTCTTATCAATAAATAAACATGTTGCATGTTGGTTTCATGATGCCTTGGTTGCTTAGATATTTTGAGAACATATCGATTTTCTTTCTTTCAAGCTGGGCTGAACTGCCAGTCACAGAGGTATGTCAGCCATGCTTCCTCATTCAGCCATCTGGATCTAAGACATCTCTCACAGCTGACTTTTTGGATATCTGCAGTCAATAGGAAACATTTAAAACCCCTTGTGCTTTTCTGTCTGCTGTTCATGGCCTACCACTCCTTGCTTGTCTTTGACTCTACCAAATGCTGCTTCCTCCTCCATAATGCTCTTCTGTTAAGTTTCTTAGGGGACAGTTCCCCTCTCCCTGAAAACAGAGCAGCAATGCTTCCTCAGCCTAGTTGCTTGGAACTTTTCCAATTACTTCTCTGGTCTTCCCTGGTGATGCTATTATTCCTTCTAATCCAGAAATACAGCAATGTCAATATTTTACACACAGGAAGTCCATTATGACTACTGGACGACAAAAAAAAAAATAAAAATTGAGCGTCTGCAAATACAACTCCATTACCTGCAATTCTAAAAATCAAGTATAGAAATAGGCACAGAGAGTCACACTCTCTGTCCAAATGTCCTAGAAAATTTTAGGTTTATTTATGTTTGTTGTTCACAGATTGACCAGTTTTATCCTAGGTCTTCCCGCACTCACTGACAGAGAGTAATTCAATAGTCGCACTATAAACACTGGGAATAAGGGGTCCAAGCATCACAGACACAAAGTGCATGGTCGAGACAAAGAAAAAAGGTTAAATAAAGTAAATTTTTAAAAAACCTATATGTTCATATATACAGGACAGCTGCATTGCCTTTTCAGAAAAAAAAAAAAGCAACTAGGGTTTATCAACCCACTGGTTCGCAAATACTACTCAGGTCACCTATCTTGAATCCTAGCCTTCCTCTGATAATTAAATTTGGTGTTCAAAAGTCTGACGTGATACACACTCATATGCACGTTGCCAGTCTCACATCTGAGTTTTAATTTACAGGCAAATTCATTTCAGGTACAGTAAGAAATTATATTATACCAAAAAATGGACCAGCCATTTCCTTTAATCCATTCAAGTTGTTGATATGTAAAGTGGCTGCTTCAATTATTATCACACTGAGAAGTGTTCCTCCAAGGTGACCTCTGTTTATTCTGCTCAAGAGTTGCTTGAATAATACTTTTTTAGAAACCGTATATTCTAACAGTACAAAACATGGCCAATACATGCCCATCTCTGTACTGTTTGCACAACCGTGGGCAGGTTTGTCTGTTCCAGATCTCAAAAATTCTTTATCTTATCTGGCATCTTCAGTCTTTGTAAAAGTATTCACAACATAACCTGTAAACAAACTTCCATCAGGTAGTTTTATGATTCAGGATACTTTATAATTCCTAGATAATTTCATAAGTGATTGTAGTTTCACATATAGTAACCTCAAAAAACTCCAACCATAAAACCTAAGAGGATTTTTAACATATCATACTTGAAGGATAACTTGCCTTCCAGTTTCTCTTATTTGGATTTTACATTAATTAAGCTTAAAGCTTTCTACAGGTCTACAGGGCAAAATGCAGAAATCTCCAAAGCCACTACTTAAAAAGAAGAAAATAATAACATCTGGGCTGTTTCCCAAACCCCAGCAACTCAGACGTGTAGTCAGTGTGCCACAAATCATTACTTTTGGCAACAGCAAAGATTAATTACATCTGATGAAAACTGCCTAAATCAATCGATGGGACAGACACTAGACTTCCAGTCTGCTCTACCCCTAGGATCTACCTAAATGTCTCTCTCCAGCAGGCCCTTCATGTAGTTGTGGGGCTTTGTTGCCTTCATGTCACAGCAGGTAGATTTCAATGGAAGGATGCCTATAGCTGCCTTCCCACTGGGCCACTAATATACCGCTCAGTAGTCACAGCTCTCAAGCAGACAACACAGGGCACTCTGCACTTATACACAGCTGAACTTAAACCACCTACAGCAGGAATGAGGAACTTTCAAACCCAATTGCTGTGTCCACCCAAACAGGCTTTTGAAAATCACATTTCTCAGCTAAGGCTTTATCTGGTTTTCATTTATATCTCCTATATCTCACCCATGTATGAGGCTCAGGAGCTCCTCTTAGGCCTTGTACATAGAAAGACAGAAGCAGTATGCAACAACTCCCACATTTCCCAGCATATTTTGAGTAGGAAGTTTATTTGCTTTCCACTGAAAAGAAATTGCATCAAGAAACATAAGCAGACACTCAATTAAAGGCTAGTAGTTTCACTTCTACAGAAGAGATAATCATACTCCTAGGAACTTACTATGCCTTGGATCAACTCTTTATATATGGTGTTAATGTGAAGTTACAAAAATAAACAAAAATAAAATATAAGAGCTCCTTAACTTTTCTTATAACACCCCACTGGCAGGTAAGTCTGGTCAGTGGGAGTCCACATGGCAATGTTATTTCCACCTCTCAGCTGGTTAAAAATCACTTGGACACTAGTCTAAGACCTTTCCTTTTCAGGTTCCCATGCTATAGTCATCCAGAAATGCACTGGTTGTAACAGCCTATTTCTTAATTACAAAATTACACAGAAATGCACAGGAATGCATTTTCCCCAGATATATATTAAGAGTGCTACTATCTGATAGCACATTCAACAGCAAACTTCATCCAGTATATTGCTGCTGCAAATCTACATCTGGGACACAAATCCTATTGGAACAAAGTCCCAGACATTTAAAGAAATTCATTTTTTTCCCAAGCCTTTTAATATCTAGAATATTTCAGCTAGCTGCTGTGAGTAAGATTCATCTCTAGCACGCAGGTGAATAAACAGAGATTTAATTTTTTCCCTTTTGATGGTGTGTTTACTTTGTCTTCTACTGTAAGTTATAACTTTTCCAAGCACTGAAAACTGCAGGGATCCAACATAGAGGCGTTCCAACAAAAACACAGTTCCAAACCCAGTTCCACCCAAACCACTGAAGACAAAACATTATTGGAAGTACTAAAGCTAAAGAGGTGAAGATCCAGAACACTCTGCTTAAAATACAAATTACAGTGACATACAAGAAAATTTTATGTATGATGTAGGATATTCACTTTGCAATTTCGTATCTTTACTGAACAATTCCTAAAAAGGTAGAAAAGATTGAGGAACAGAAAAAAATGTAGTTAGAGAATGAGCTCAAGCTTTTCTTTTCACTTTCCAGCAGACTAAATTTAATGCATTTTACAAGTGATGTATATGAAATTTGGACTCTGAAGATAGTTAATCCACACAGTAATTCCTACAGAAATAGAAAAAGTGAGAGATTATAAGATTATATGGTTATTTTCATTGTTACAATAAGCAACACTAAACTAATGATTACATGCTTAACTGTTGTTTACTATCACTTTTTTATTGTACAACAGGAACTGGCACTTAAAGGAAATGCCAAACAAATAAATAGTTGGCTGTGATTGTAAATCTGTAACAGTGAAAAACATGCCTTCCTTATTTCTCCAGTTTATATAGCAGTGAACACACTGCTCAGTGTTACCTAAATATCAAAACTTCTGAAATGTTAAAAAGCATGAAAATGGACCTTTTTGCTTTTAATTTTATAAAAAAGAATGTTATTAAATTGAAAGGTACAGAATGTTGTACCACCTAAGAATAAAGAAATATAACATCTAAGTAGTTGGGAATAGTCTGGAAGATTTAATGGCCTTAGACATAAGAAGCTGAGAAGGAAACTTTACATTGAACCTAGATTTATATTCACAGGATCATATATTTTCTGGAAGAAACGTTGTGCAGGTCCTCACACTGAGCAAAAGGAAGTTCTATGCAAAGCTTCAGTGGGGGGTCTATGCAAGCAGATTTTCCAGATGTTCAAACCTGACGGAGCCAACTTGGGTTTCAGGTTAGGTGTTAGGTTGAAAATGAAGCTTGGACCACACAGAACTAAAATCACTCCCCACAGTTTTTTTGGAGGAGCAGGCTGGTAGTCTCCAGGCAGACACAATAAGTCTGTAGACAAACTCACTTCAGTATTGTTTAGAGCTGCAGAAATTCATCTATGATTTCCTCAGCTGAGAGTAGTCAATGATTACATTTGCACTAGAAAACCAATAGCATTTACAAGCTCCCAGGTGGGTTGCTTAGACCAAATCCAATTCAACTCTGTACTGAAGCACTAAGCAGAGAGTAGATACTGCTCTCCCCTTGCCCATTTTCCACAGGAAGGAAATTCAAAGCTAGAAAGATGCCGAGGTTACTCCAACATCTATCCAGTTTCAGTGAGTCCAGGACTCCAAGAGGCATCACAACACTCCTGAACAGGTAAAGGAAAGCATGGCCATTTAAAACCTCACCTGGATAAAGCCCCAGCTAACCTGGTCTGGCCTCAGACTTGGCTCTGTTTTGAACACGAGACTGGTAACGGAGGTCCAATCTCCTGCTCAGGAGGTCTCATCCACTCTGACTTATACTGTGGTCCCTTGGCCTGCATCTGAAGTGTTAGGTTTCACTTCTTGCTTAAAGGAGGAAGCTTGAGCTACATGAGGATGAACAGGCCACAAAGCACAGGAGAATATCAGAAGTTTTCTGGATGTTCAGATATATTCCTTTTCACAGGAGATCCCATGGAGGGAGGCAACAAGAAATGGAAACAAAGCATTTGGAAATGTGCTGTAATTACAAATATGGAAACCAAAAGACTCTCTTCACAGCTGAAAATATCCTGCAACTCCATAGCCTTTAAAACCCACTTGCAAGACTAAAATGTTAGTACTGGTGGACTTCCAGCCCTCCCAAGAAACCAGGATAAATTCTTCCTTAACCATTAGCTATCAGAACAGGAAAATGGCATTCCAGGAATCTTTGGCATTGGAGAAAGCTGATACATCTGATATAAGCAGACATTTATCTAGAATTTCTTTAATAAGGTGGGGTCTTTCTGTATTTACAAAGAGCACTACCTGAATGTGCTTACTAGGGGACAATTCAAAATGAGATTAACTTTTAAGACAAAAAACCCCAGATAACTGCTGATCAAGAGTCAGTAACTGACAGTATATGTGTGAGTTTTGGACTGTCTAAATTTCCATTGTACAAGCAGTACACAGCATAAGCCATAAATGTGATTATTTGAAACTTTGCAGGGGCCAAATCTACCAAGCTTAAATTACTTGTTGGCATAGTTGACTGGAAACAAAAACTAAGCATTGGGAAGAGTTAAAATTAGTAATTCTTTAAGGATATTCTACTGGATGTGTAAAAAGCCATAGTACCACAAATATCATAACAGAAAAAATGCAGGGCAAAAAAGACCATACTGACTTAAAAAAGAATGATGTCGAAGTGGTATCAAAGCACAGCTTCAAAGGACAGAAATATAAGATGTAAATAGCAAATATTGTAAGTTAAAAAATGTAGACAACTGACAAATAATCTAAAGGATAAAAAAAACAACCAAAAAAACCACCCAACCATGACCCTCTAAGCCCTTAAACCCCTAAACTCAACAATGAGTATACACAATAACAAACTATATTTATTACACTTAAAATAACAGAGTGAAGAGCATTAACAGTTACATCTTGTGTTTGGAATAAAGCCGGATGTATCAACCCAATGTAATAACACAATTGTAACCAAAACTTTGCTGCCCATACAATAGGAAGCTATGCAAGATCCAAAGAGAAGAAAAAATAATCTAACACCTACCACTGTCGGTTAGTTGTTAAATGCTTTAACTTAATGTTTCCCTCTGTAATTTTTTTTAATAAACGCTTGAAGACTAAGAAAAGTCCAACAGCTTGGAGGACAGCATATGTACCAAGTAGGGAACTACAGACTGATTCACCTGACGTCAATTTCAAGGAACAAATATGGAATTTTAAATGAAGTGTTGCATCATTGATAAATAGAAACTAACTATGCATCCACGAAAGGGATGGAAGGAGGGAGGGAAGGAAGGGAGGAAGGGAGGAAAGGTGCACTCAATGCCTTCATCCAGGTCATTGATGAAGACATTGAACAGGGATGGACCCAGCACTGACCCCTGGGGAACCCCACTTGTGACTGGCCTCCAGCTGGATTTAACACCATTTACCACCACTCTCTGGGCCCAGCCATCCAACCAGTTTCCCACCCAGGAGAGTGTGTGCCTGTCCAGGCCAGAGGCTGACAGTTTCTGTAGCAGAATGCTGTGAGAAACTGAGTGAACGGCTTTACTGAAGTCCAGGAAGACTACAGCCACAGCCTTTCCCTCATCCATACTCAATGCACCTGACTGGGCTTCTTTTCTTGCTATTACAGACATGGCTAAGGAGTATCTCCTGGTCCCAGGTAGGACACAAATGCTCAGACTGATCTTGGTAGTCTCATGCCTGTTAAGACATTAGTTACTAATCACATAGTTTCACACTTCAGGGCCCCAGAAAGGGTTACTGACCTGAAAAAGTTACTGACTTTAACATGCAACTATCAGATGTAGTTTCCCAAAGAATGAAAGAAAGTATTTTTCTTCCTCTGAATTATCAGAGACTGGTCATAACTATGGGCAAGTAACGTGATAGATCAAAATTTATGTCTAGTTTGTATATGTCCTTCATATACTCAAACTAGTTATCAGCTTACATTCAGAAAAGTATTTTCTTCCTTCAAATCACCACAGACTTGCAGTATGTGATACAGTTCACCTGTTGAGACTGTCTGGGCAATTTTCCTATAGAGACCTGCCTTCCCAAGGACCTTAAGTATTTTGTGTCTGCTTGGTCACTGTTGTGGTCTATAACACATGGTTTAGTAGCCTGTGAACTGAAGTGCTTTGTGCTAGTTTGAGTCTACATACGTCTGAGTAAAAGGCTATAGTACTTGGCAATATATTTCAATAACAGTCCTTCCTGGTCTTAAAAACTAAATGAGGTTATGCTACATAAATCAGTTTATTTTTTATTCCTTTTTATTATAAAGGCTGTACCTCTGAGAGGAGGAATGAACTACTCAAGGAAGTCCTCAGCTTAGGATAACACCAACCTAGGCTCAAGGAATACTTAAGCCACAGCTGTCTCCATGACTTGAGGAAGTAACTTAACTTTTCTTACTCTGAATTCCTCATTCTTAAAACTGAGATAATAACACCTCACTATCTAACAATAAAAGGAGTGTCAGTGACTTAAAGTAAGAAATTCCATAGGTTTATTTCTCCGCCCTGCCCCCCCCCCGAAAAGTAAATGGGAAAAAATACATATCGATTCCATTTTAAAAAAAAATAAAAATTTCTTTTCTCTAAAGTTCCACCCTCAAGTCTCAGAACAATTTGTGCCAGAGATCTCCAGAGGCAAAAGCTGTTTAAACTACTCAAAACTCACCTACTGAAAAACACAGAACAGAATTTACAAATGAGGTGCCTGAAACCTGGCAGCTAAATCCATACTTTGATATTCAAATAGTTCTTTTCTTTTGATATTGTTGTACTTTAACAGAATCCAATAATTTCAAGTAAGTTAGTAAGAGTGAGGACTACTCCAGTCACGAGCCTCCTGGCACAGTTTTCTTAATGAAAAATATTTGTTGATATTTTTCCAGAGGAAGGACTGTGTAGCATAACCTTGGAAAAACTATGGTCTTTCACTCAACATGCTAATTCATATCATGAATTAGCTCTTACTAATATATATATATTTAACTTGAGGGAATTAACTGAAAGAAAGTAAACATATCTTCCCACTGGAAACAGATGATATGAGTTTCAGGCAAAAGCTCGTTAAGAACTGGACTGCTAGGAAAGCCCATGGAAAGCCAAAAAGCATCATCTGATTAAAGAAAATCTTAGCCATTTAACAGAAACTGCCTAGAAATTAGCAGTACTAAACATGCTCTCGTATATATTTGTCCAAAGTCACATATTAGGACTTCAAATAACGATCTGTAAGAAGCAGATTTGGTGTGGAGAGGTCTGGGCTGTAAAAAAAAGTGGAAATGACTGAGAACAAATTAATTTCATTACATACGTGAATGCAAGCACATGAACCAAGGAGAATGCATGCAAATGATCCCTTACACACCTGTTTTCTTCATGCATTTATATGACAGGAAGGAAGCAAAATATTTTAAACCCAAGTTTGTTCTTAAGATTTTGAGGAGGTATTTTCAACATACTGAACTCCAGCTCAGAATCACAAGAAAATTTTCATCTCTACTACCAGAGGCAAATGCATTGATATTTAAATTGATAATTAAAGACACAGCTACTCAAACTGAAATTTTAAGTTACTCGTGTAATCTCTATGATATTGGGGTTTTGTTTATTTTAAACATTTCTGACATTGTGAAGCATACAAAACAGACTTTCCTAATCTGAAGTATAGAACCATTTTAAAAAGAGAGAATAAGTGAGTGATGCATTTAGAATACTTTTCAAAGTGCAGGTCCTCTCCAAAATGTGACTGCAAAACCAGCATTGTGGCACACTTGTGCTTCAAGTACTTCCAGGGAAAGTTTGCTCGAGTTATGAGCTGTACACATTTACATCTGTACATCCACACATATACACACATATACTCCTTACCAAAACCAGCCCTACAAAACAACTAATTAAATCAGGACGTAGAAGGTGCTTGTGTTCTCCTCAAATGTTTTGCACTTACTTTGCTTTCTATTAAACCACTTAAAAACATGGCCTTTACAATTAAAAGGAGATTTAAATAAAGTCAGAATTTAGGTTGCCAATGTAATTTTATTTCATATTCTTAAATATACAAATTGGAATCTGAAGCGCTTTTTTAATCATAATGCTGGCTTTGAAAAGTCAACAAGACAAACAAGAACCTTTAACTCTGGAACTATCTTGCATGTGTTATCTATAATTCATGCTTCCCAGAGAAAAGACTTTATCTTGTAAAAGATTTTTTTATATATATTTTCAGGAATATTTTATCTTTTTTTTTTAATTCAAATTATAATAGTACTACATGGCGGCATAGTGATTAACTGCTGCCTACACACTCATGTTCAGCAACCCATGTTACAATCATTCAGATATAAAAAGGTCCTGAACAGAAGGCAGTTCCTAATTTTCATGTCCTCTTATACCTAGTAGAGGTCTCCTTACAGTCATGGGATACAGTGGTCCAGCTCACTAAGATCAAGGATTGGCATCACCTCCATGAAGCGAGAGGAATGGGAGCATCAAACCCTGTACAATGACAGCCAGTGCCTCCATTTGTAGCTGTAAACTCCTGGCTTACCACAACTGCCTCCCCGCTGGTTATCACAGGCAGCTAGAAATGGTAATTATGTGATTGCAGACAACTCTTTACAGCAGGTCTGCCTCCAGCAACATGCCCTTTCCCCCAAGAAGGAGCACTAGCCTGTGTGACTCTGACCCTGAACTCAGCAATGTTAACTTTGTAGCTGTTCTAATTAAATAAACCTTGTCTTGCATCTGACAAAATAAAATGAAACAGATATTTATCTGATCAAGAGAAAAGATACAGTATATGATTTAGAATCACCATGGAAAATGCAAGAGAGATAATCACACATTATTATCACTTTTATATATTTCATTGCACCAAGAGGAGAGAAACAGATCTTGGAAACAGCTTCCCCATCTCTGTAAGCTTTCTGTAGCCATTAGTTGATGATGAAGTCAGGTCAGACAAGGATTGTGGCAAAAACATGCGAAATATCCTGCAAAGAGGGAATTAAAAGAGGAGGAGGAAGAGGGATGTATACTTATATGCATATACATAATGGCACCTTCCTATGCTCAGTCTCTCCTCCTACACTCCTCATATATCACCATTCCCTGTGGAGCTATTAAATTCAGCATATATCCCCTCACAATTACTATAACCATCTGATTTTTATAACCTCCCACTTCAGGCTTTCATTAACCCCAGACTCACTTGATGCCAAGTCTTCCTTCCTGGAGCTCCAAGGCTATGTGTGGAGTACAGCTGGTGAGTCAGGGAGATGTTGTAAATTGGAAGAGCATGCTGGAGCTACTTAAAGTTGTGGTGAACCAGAGGAAAAGGATTAAGAGCACAAAAGATTAGGAAATTGATATAAGGTGTTACAATATCCATCAAGAGCATAATTTATCAGCACAACAAAATGTAACACTGAAGACATCTACACAAACCAAAATTATCCCTTTAGACCGAATTCTGCACAGTGATCCATAAAAGCAGACCCACCATACACGTATCATTGTATATTTTCTGACTTCTAGGAGTGCAGATGAGTCAGAAAGCAGCAGATTTCCCAGTCTTGTTGATGTTCCTCTAATTTCAAAGCTGCCAGACTTCAATTACTTTTCAGCAGTGACCTCACGTGGCCTGCTTTGGCTGGGAACATATTTTTATAGACAGTAATAGCTCCCTCTCTTCAAACAGAAATACTGACAGGTTTCTAACTCCAGAAATATTAGCAGGAACTGTAACAATATGAGTTCAGTTGAAAACAACCTGTGACCCAGAAACTAATTTTTAACACTTTGTGTTTTAATATTTTGTGTAGTTTTTTAGGGTTGGTTAACAAGTAAAAATCAGAAACTGAAAAAGAATCCCAAGTGCCAAAAATGCACAATTTCCCTCACTCTCTACTAAGCTCCTTGTTGAACAGCTGCCTCCTCAGTCTCCAAAGACAGAGAGAAAAACATAATTGTGCCAAATACCTGCACAAAAACATTGTGATATGCTGCACTCTGCTTTGTTGCAAGCGCTGTAGAATCATAGAATCATAGAATAATCAGATTGGAAGAGACCCACCGGATCATCGAGTCCAACCATTCCTATCAAACACGAAAACATGCCCCTCAGCAACTTGTCCACCCATGCCTGAAACACCTCCAGGGAAGGTGAAACAACCACCTCCTTGGGAAGCCTGTGCCACTGACCAATGATCCTTTCGGTGAA
>WAAB01012076.1:628-32706 GCA_013389865.1 Piaya cayana | reverse complement strand
CTGGATGACATCCTGTTCTTCTGTTGTGACAACTGCAATGCTCATCTTGGTGTCATCTGCAAAATTGCTGAGGGTACACTCAATCTTTCTGTCTATACCATTGATGGAAATACTAAACAGTCCTGGTTCCATTCTTGACCCCGTGGGACCCCACTTGTCATAGATCTCCATCTGGAGATTGAACTATTGACCAACCAATTTCTTATCCACCAGTCAACCCATCAAATCCATATCTATACAATTTAGAGAGAAGGATACGCTAACCTGTATAAATTCTGTATAAATGATATTGTTAATTCTACTTCCTTGTTTTATTTTCCTTTGTGCTTGTGATTGCTCCTCTTTTTCTTGTTTTTTTTTCAATCACTATTTTCAATTAGAATAATTCCAAAAATTCAAGGAGATATTACAAATACCATTTTGCCTATTGTAATTTTATTCCACTAGATGTGAGTTTTCCTTCCTTTAATTAGTGACTAAAGATAGCAATGCCAGTTAGATTTTGGCATGATTAAGCATGGAATGACATAGTATAGTTTCTCATCATATGATGTCTTATAGAATTAATAGTCACTAATCTTTTCACTATAATTTATTGGGAAATTACCATATAGGTGTTGCAGTTCATAGCAGACTGATCTGTAGCAGGGTTGGTAATATGCAAAAAAGCCCTTTTCCAATCAGTCTGTTCCAATCAGTCATTAAGCATAAAATATTCTGTATTTTATTCAGTTAATTAATATTAAAGATTAAATCATTGCAGATGTATATTTGTCACTTCTAGCTCATGGATCTGGTCCTAAAGGTAACATAATGGCTTTTCTTCAATATGTATAGGGTAATGTTGCAAACCTTGCAAATGATCGAGGGTTCTTTCCACTACACCTCTTATGCTGCAAATCTGATTTTGTCAATGATGGAATTTATCAGAAAAAAAAGGATAAAATCAGTTAAGAAATGAAATTATCCTCATCAGGGAAAGGTGGCAAAGGAAGTAAGCTTTATCAGATTAAGAAGAGATGGTGTTGACCCCGCCTAAATTAAATTTTTTACAATTTCTACAGCTTATGCATTAGAGGCTATCTTGCTTCTTTTATGCTGCACTGACAGAATGCCATGCTATTTCCATGGTGTGTTTCATTTGACCTAGTCTAGATCTCTGATTTAATAAGACATTAATCCTAGTCAAGAATTGATGATTTCTTTTTACAAACTACAAAGCATACTTAGGTTTACAGATTCAAGCAAAGACTTTTTAAACTTCATGTATATTTGGTTTTAGTGACATAAATTTAGCAACGTTGGTATAGACAGACTCTCAGAAAATAAAATCAAAGCACATCCTTCCAGGGTCCTATTATGAAGATAACAGCATAGAGATACTTAATAATGTTATGACTGTGGGGTTTGCTTCTTTTTTTTTTCCTGACTGAATTTTATTTTGCAGAACTTGAGGTTTGTTTCAGAAATGCAAGTTATATGTGTATGAACAGTAACTTCATGAACAGTAAAGTATCTGAGAACTCTTATTCAGGTATAAGGTTTTGAGAATGACATGACTGTCCAGATTACACTAATAGTTGGAGACTTGCGGACAACATTTCTGTGAGATATGACATTGAATTCTGACTCCACTCTATACAAGTCATTTCAGAGTGCTGACTTTCCACTAGACTAATGTGTATAAATGCCTCCATACTTCACTTTCGGTCTGTCATAAAGGAAAGAATGTGGTCATAATCTCCCAGGAATTATTTATTTATTCTTCTTTTAGTTGTAGTGCTCAATGTGACCTACAAATCAATTGTGACAAAATAGTTTAGTGCTTTGATACATCTGTGGAGTAACTGTGGAAATCCTTGGTCTTAGTTTAATATCTCAACTGCAAATTAAGACCTTACAAACATAGAGCGTTTCTTAGGCAGCGGATGCTTGTTACATATGGTCCCTGGTAGAGTTTTGAAAAGGCAGTTTGTATTGGAGCATGTTATTCTACTCAATACCAAGTGATATGAGTCACTGCAAATCACAGTTTAGGATATGAGCACATAATTGAACAAGCAAGAGTCACCAAATATAAATAAATTGTCACCAGTCAGTTGAGCTACTATAAATCATTTTCTATGTACTTTACCCTTTTCAATCTGTAAACTCAAACACATCAATTAAAATCCCTCTGAAGGTGATGTGATAACTCATTTTATGATGTAATGCTTGGCCAATGAATGGCATACTATTTATTTATCATGTCAGTAAAGTGAAACCTTTGTAGATTTTGAAATTTCACAAGATCTTGGTTAAAACTGTTTTTAATGCTCTCTAAAGGGCATTTACTTCTCCTACTACTCTCTCTACAATCTATTTCTATTCTTCCATGCCACTTATTTCTTAATTCTGTCATAAGATAGTGACAAAGTGCTCGTTTTTATGCCTCGCCTCTTCTCTCCTCTCCCAGTTACACTTCTTATCAAAATGCTGTCCTACCTGATCTCCATATAAGAAATTTAATTCAGACACAGATACATCAGTAGTACGAGGAAGGCTGCCATGTAGTGACAAGATTGAACAAAGATGTAATCACAGTCATTGTTTTAGGAAACTACATCAGGCAGCAATCCCTCAGTAGTTCATCTGATCATTTAAACTCCTTTATCATTTGTCACAATTATATATTATTGCCTGTTGATCAATACAAATAAAAGTAAAGTGTTTCCTGAACTAAGTCAGTAATATGTTCCACAATATGAATTGATTTCTTTAAGCAATCTAATAATTGCTTCTCTTTTTAACTGACCTTCCTTGGGCAAAGCAAATTACTGCCAAGTATGTCCCAGCTGTAATAATGGCACAGATTTCCGTTACTGAAAATAAGCACAATAAAAACTGTGAAAGATGTTGGCTTGGAAATTAAGGACAATTTGGTAGCATTACTAAATCAGCAGGGAAGAATAGCAGGATAGTTTCTCTTGTTATATGGACTGCTGACCATATAACACACAAGAGCGAATCAAATGTTAGGTGATGCTCTCTAAGCTATCAGTGATATCTAGCCATAGTAGTAAGCAATCCTTTAACTAAAAAAAACCAGAAAAAATATTCCCGAAAGGCAGATATTTCCACTTCAGTCAACTGAATCTGCTCACAAGACAGGTCTGAGTATTATACCAAAAAACCATACTTTCTCCTCCATTACTGCTAATGAATTACACAGAACTTGAAGGTTTTAAGCCATGATACATCATAATCACAGGACTGTATTTAGACAAAACTGGCAACAGAAAGCATTGGGCTCCATAATATGGTCAAAATCAACGCCTGAGAAGTTTAAAAAAAATAGACTGGAAAAATTTTGAGCATGGAATATGTGATTTCTCAATGTAATAAGAAAACTTCTGTTAGAAGAATCAGACCTGCTGCACTAAGTTATCATAAAACAGTCGCAACAGTTATTTAGATAGAATCAGATCTCAGACATAAAAGGAGACAAGGAGGAAAAATGTTAAAAAGAAGCTTAGCTATTGCAAACCTGTGGTGTGCATTTGATCATTTTTACCAGCAAGGAGATAATCCAGGCTTCTGTAACGAATAATTTTTTTGAAGGAATGGAAACGTCACTTAAGAAAACAAAATTGGCAATGTATTGAAAAGAGTGCCTGGATTTTATACTGAAATAGACCAATAATTAGATGCTGCTAATTGAAGACTATAAAGGTGGCTGGTCTGATTTTAATAGTGTGAAACGATGTAAAGAATTAATAGGATATTAATGAATTTAAAAGGGAAAATCAGTAAAGATGTCTGCAGATAAATTATTATGGAATGACAGTTTCTGCAGCAATCTTGCCAGATGATCAACAAATGCCTTAGAATAAGCAGATCAGTAACCTCAGAGGTACTGAATGGATTTCTCATGCATATAAGGTATTAATTTACAAAGGACTTGACACCACCAAAGAACCCCAGTATCAAAATATAATGAGTGAAATTCTGCATATGTGAGTCTGCAATATTTCAATAGGAACATCTTATTTATACCTTTAGGGTTCTAGATGGTTAACATTATATATTATCAAAGCAGTTTATTTTCCCCTGTTTTTACCAAAAAAAGGCTGAAATTTTCTGCCTGAAAATCAGGTCTTTTGGAAAATTCTGTCACATAAGTATGATTTGTTGTTCTGACAACAGATCTGTTGTTATGTTGTTGTAAAAAGAGGTTGACAAATCCAAAAGGCTTTAGAGAAGCTGTGAGAGTAATTTACATTACAGAAAACTTTTTACAGTGACAAATGCTTAAGCCTAGAAAAAAATATTCCGAAGTTAAAATTTCGTTTTCTTTTCATTTCTTTCTTTTTCATTTTCTTTTAAGAAAATACCTGATTTTCTAGAACAATCTCCTAGAGAGTCCAGCTGATCCTATGAATAAACATTATGTGTTTAAGTTCACTCCTAGAAATGATCCCCTTAAATTCAGTGGATATACTTAACTGATTTAAATGTATGCATTTAAATTATATACATCAGAATATGATTTTTAACATGTATTTTGTGCGTAAATTTTACACAAAAAATAATAACAACTGAAGAGATACTCTTAGAAAAGATAAATAAAAATAGTGAATCCTTTTCAATGATCTGCAATAAAGAACAGGAAAATGATACAGGATTGCTGCAGTGCTATCACTTCAATAATGACTGCAGAAATCTCATCTCAAGGACTGACTTTCAAGGATCTGGTACCTAAACACCTGAGGAGAACTGCATCCGTGCTATAAATTTAATTTATTGAAAGTACTTTGGTTAGTTCTTTGTAACACATTTTACATGTTTTGCCTTCAAAGGAGAGGAAATGGGATTTTTATGAGCTTAATTGCGAACTATTGACAAGAACAACTATAGTGTTAGTATACATTAATATTATCCTAGTCAGTTACTACTAAATATTACATGTTTCTAGTTAACAATAAAATCATGGATTGTAGGCTATAAGTGATTGTGGTTAAGCTCATTCCAAATAAAAATGTCACAATAGAGCATTTAAACTTACTGATTCAGATGAAATCACATCATAAATGTCTACAGACTACCAAATATGAATCATAGAATCATAGAATCACCAGGTAGGAAGAGACCCACCAGATCATTGAGTCCAACCATTCCTATCAATCACTAAACCATGCCCCTCAGCACCTTGNTTGCTCTTCTCTGGACTTGCTCCAGAGCCTCAACATCCTTCTTGTGCTGAGCGGCCTAGAACTGAGCACAGTATTCAAGGAGCGGTCTCATCAGTGCCAACTAAAGAGGGAGAATCAAATGTAAGTAAACCTAAAATGAATGGTAGTGTAAGACCAGTAATTGAAGTGATTAAGGTGTGATTACTTTTTAAGGTAGTATTATAATGCTAATACCGAGATAGAATTTTTAAAAATTTATTTTTATGCAAATGACTGAATATAAGAGTACATTTGAAATTATTTTCTCTACTATTTGGGATTTTCTTTTACTTAGAACAATTATTTCCTTCCAATGTGTCACCAGAAATGCAACATTTGTGTGTTCTAAACTTCATTCTCAGCGTTTAGCTCAGTTGCCTGATAGTTATATCTGAGCCAATCATCTTAATCTTCCTTTGAAGACAATGCATAGAAACAGACATTTCAAAGACTTGATTCATTTGATCTATCTTAGGTGTTAACTTGAAATGAATGAATTGCATTCCAGTAGTTCATCAGATTAAGCAGGGGATCCAAACAACTAGAACAGTTGCAGGTATCTGTAGTGTAGCTATCTGACGTTAAAGGAGATTGAAGTACTTTTAAAGATACTTTACTGTTTCCTTGATCTTCAGATTTTTTTCTCAATATCATTATTTTGTCTACAATACCCTAATAAAACTGAGTAGAAGATGGCAAAGGATTCCTCTGATACATGTGAGAAAAGTAAGAAAAGACTAATACAAACTTCCTTCACTGTGTTAGCCCTTTGTTAGTAAAATGTGAAAAACTTTTTAGTCAGAAGTAAACTAACTAATTTTATAAAAGGTACACAGATTAGGATACAAGTGTAGTACATTTCCCATCATTTTCCAAATAAAGGCAAATTCAGCCTTCAACCACACAGACTTTCTTGTTGTGGCAGTTTAAGACACTGTTCTTGAAGGGCAAATGTGATAGCTTTAGATGTAAAACAATTTTTAATTTACATCTAATTTACACATTTAATTTTACATCTAATGTGTTTCATATTGTTCTGCAGTATAGAAAAACTAAAAGTTACATGTATTAAAGAATTTTACACTGACTTTTAAAGAACTTTACAATATGCCGAACTCCATATTTGCCTACCGGTTTGGTGATTAACTACTAACGCAGAAAATCTTCTAGATCATACAGTTCAGCCTAAGTGATACTTTGGCGACCTCATCTTTTGCGCTTTCAAAAGACGCTTATTGGGGAAAAAAAAGGGTAGGAGAAGTATCATAACATTGCATTAAGCATCCAGCTTCAGATAATATTATTAATTCAGAACTATATCTGTTATGCATCTATTTTACTGCATTGACTTTATAAACAGTGTAGAAAACCATTTCCTTCTCTAGAAACTCGAATAGTGTAAGAGAAACAATGCCTTTAGGTATTAATTTTAAGTTGACAACACAAAAGACGACTGCTATCATGTAAACCCCCTTTGCCTCAGAAATGCAACTTTAGTATTTCTACCTGTTAAATCCTTCCAATGACCACCATCATTTAAACACTTTAAAGTTATTTGGGAGCTTCTTTGTGATCTTAAGTTAGAGTTGAAATAGGACTTCATAATTATATATGACGGGATATGTGTACAAAAGCTAGTAAATTAAAAGTGGAGGGAAGAGAAGTCCTAAACACCCAAAATTATTTTTCACAGTCATGCTTCATTGAATTGCAGTTCTGACACTAAGTTTTTGGATATATCCTGACCTACCATAGAGAATTTAAATAAACTCATTTATTTCAGTGTCTATAATCAAACTACACAAATAACAGCTGGTGCTAGGCATACATAGCATGAATAGATAATGTGAAATCTGGTGCATGTGAAAGGATCTTGATTGTGTTTTATCGCTTTGCTTAACTCAACTGTCTTAGTATTTAATACATAAGGTTGCATGGCAGTATTGTTTATGTTCCCAATGTCTTCCTAGTCAATATTAAACCCCTGCTCTTTCGAAGACGCTTGTTGCTTAAATATTAGAAAGAAATGGTTTTGCTCCCCTGTCTGCACTTGTCGTCTTTTAAAATATTGAGTGAATAGGACTATGATATAATCAATATGATAAAGAAAACCCAAACGGCTGAACAAATACTTTTACTTCTGGCAAGTAAAGTAGTAAAACAGTGATTTCTGACCAACAGTCCTGGAATCTTCAGTGGGCCATGAAGTCATGTTAAAGAAATATGTATCTGGTCAATAGAAGCCTATTGGTTTTACAGGGATTTGAATTAAACACTTGAGGCTGAAGATGCAAGGTAGTCTATAGAAATCACTGAGACATGGCACAGATTAATGCTTTAAAATCTAGAGATAGCTTGTACAGAAAAAAAGCACACACCTATAATAGCAACCCACGAGGCTAAAGGCAAAGAAGTAGACACAATATAAAATAAAGTGAAAATGGAAACCAGTGTAATAGAGTGGTCTCTGGCCTGAGAATAGAATTCAGTTCTTTCAACAAGTTGAGTTTGAAAATGATTAATTTTAATACAACATAAATAATTTAAGTCAAGTCCATCAGCACAGCAAACAGAAGAGATTGACTGAAAATAAAACTTCACCTATATGCCAAAAGTATTTTTTTTTCTTCATTAGTTTGACATTAATTTTGTAATTGGGATCACTGGGAAACTAAATGAAATTTCAGGTATTTTTTTCTCTCCAGTTTTTGTAAGTGTCACTTTGTCTTATGTTACTCCAGTGAAATTCTCCACAAGACTGGTGAACATTTCCTGAAGCATTTTGTAGGCAACCACAGCCACTGGTCAGTCTTGTTAGATCTTATAGACACTGCTTTTTAGCAGAGTTGGCATAGATGCTCATGGCACAGTGCCTGAAGAGAAGACATGTCCAATAAAGAAGCCATGAAAGGGACACAAACACTGTTTGCCTCCAGCAGGGTGCTCAGTAGTTGTTTGGTAAAATAGCTATTGTCCTGCTTTTCTCTTATATACTGTGAAATGCAATCTCCAGAATCATTAACTTTATGTAATCTTTCAGGCAGGGATGGGGAGAACAAAGTGTTAAAATATTTAAATAGATCTTGGTTACAGGCGAGCCTCTATTGTCCTTCAGAAAGCATGGAACCAACCAACCTTTCAGGAGTTGTCATTCAGGCAAATGCCGAAACAAGATTCCTTCTCATTTGGTTAAGCAATACGAATATTTTCATGTGGCAGCTGAAAGTTTTCACAGGAGTCTTGATAATATAAGTTTTCCACAGATTAGTTCTATCCCATTTGTGACCTTGAGTTGATTAACTGGATATGGAAAGTCGAGCTTATTGTGTCTGCAGAACTGAGAGAAAGGTTTCAAGTATAGCTCACAACAGCAAAAAGTGGTGGAACAATGTTGCTTTCTGTATAACGTGTGATTTTTACACAAGGTAAGCCTATTCTTACTGTATGAGTCACAGAAGCAGTATAAAAGGAGGACATTTACAATTCCTTTGCAATTCTTAACACCAGTAACTTCTGAGAGAAAAAGATGTTATTAGGTTCCCCTGAATATTGTCCTATCCCAAAAACCTTGTCTGTTCTCCTGTTCCCCAAACCTTGTTTGTGGCAGTAAGCTGTTCTTTCACAACTGATGGATGGCATCTGAAGGAGGAGATAGACCTGAATCAGATGATCCAGATGGTATTTAGCAACGATGACCAAATGCTAAGCAGGAGAAAACAAGCTGTCCCTAGATGAGAGACATCAAGATTTAGAAGGGGAAAATCTGGAGGAATCTGACTGCTTATCATTAGTGCTTGAGTGCCCTTCAGGGTCTCTACTGGTAAGCACAATATTTGTGCCAAATTCAGGGATAGATTAGTGGAACCACTTTCATCTTTTGTCCTCTTACAAGAATTCTGGCAGATGGAGCCAGAGCTTTCATTGCAACTTGACCTTCAAATGCCACAGTGCCACACAACCAGAGGACACAAATCCTGTTTTGTAGCTGTTTTTGTCCTCTTGCATCATGTAAGCTTATAAATATGTCTTTCATTTTTTCAGGGCACATGTAAAACCTTTATTTTAAAACTAAATCTGATCTTTCTTGAGGATACTTTATGTCTTCTACCCGTTAACTGTACATTCAACCAAATTTTATGAACCTAAAGAGACAGCTTGTCATTTAGATACTCTGTCATATCAACAAGCTCACAGTACTGAAAGGGGGGGGGGGGAAATCCCTTACAGTTTTTATGGTGTTTTTTTTTTACTTTTTCCCCCTAAACAAACCTTAGTTGCTCAAATTCCTGGACTAAAACCCTTTAGTAATAAGTTCAGAAATCCAAGGCTAGATGTTTAATATTCTATTTTATGTTCTTCCTAAACTGAAGGACTAAGTCATCCTTCCAAAGAATTTTCTGTATTTAAATCAATATAAAGAGATATTTTTTGCTTCCAGTTTCTCTGTGTGATCCAAGTTGATGTCAAAGGACTTTCCATCAGTCAATTCTATCTGTCAAAAAAGCATGGAACCTGTCTTTACTTCTCTTATGAATAAACTGAAAAAACTGTTCTTCACAGCCCTAGCTGCAGTAACTCTCACTTGAGTGTCACAATATAGGCATACAGAGCTTATTACAATAATGAAGTCAAAGATATTTAAAAGAGGAGGGACATATAGGAACAAGAAGAAGTTGGTGACATCATAGGGTCAGGGGATAATTCGGTGTGGAAGGGACCTCAGGATGTTTCTGGTCCAAACACCCATTTAAGCAGGGTCATCCACAGGGTCAGATCAGGTTGCTTGGAGTTTCATCTAATTGGGTCTTGAAAACCTCCAAGGATTGACATCGCACAACCTCTCTGGGGAACCTGTGCTACTACCTTGCTGTTGTTACAGGGAAAAAGTTTCTGCTTATAGGTCTCAGTCTACTTTGGGCCTGTTTTCTCTTTTTGCCCTGACAATCAGCAGTTTGAAAAGTCTGGATCCATCTCCATTCTAACCTGTCTGTAGGCACTGGGGAGATGTTAGGTCACATGAAGACGTCTCTTCTCCACACTGAACAAAATCAGCTCCCCCAGCCTTTCCTCTCAGGTGAAGTGCTCCATTTCCCACCACTTGGTGGGTGCCCTTGAAGTCCCTCTTTATTAACTTTTCCTCTCTGCCAGTGGCTCTGAAACTGAACGCAGTATCAATTAGTCCTCTCATGGGATAAACAGATCTCATCAACAGGGCCTGCTTTCTGATAAGTGTCTGAGTATGTCCTTAACTTTCAGCTCTCAAACTTTGCCCTATTATTGCTGTAATTACTTCAAAAAACTCTAAATAATGTTTAAATTATTCTTAAAATAATTGAAATAGTTTTTCCTCAGTATGTATAAAGATTTACTATGACAGACTCAGTCAGAATCTCTTAGTGCTAAAAGCATGAGCCTCTACTACTTGAGTGAATGGGCACCCTTTAATGTTGACAAATATAGGGAACTCGGGGGACAGATGTGACATTCAACAAACTATGGTGACAAGTTTCATTTCTATCAAATTATTCAATATAGTTGCTAGTGGCAGGAAGACAAAATTTGTCATTGTAAGTTTAGATTTTTCCCTCATTTGTATGGGTGAGGATCTTATCAATATTATTTCCTCAGAAATCACACTTTTGAGTAGTCTATTTATGTTTTTGCAATGTTTTCGTCTAAATCATTTCTGGATATTCAACTCTTTCTACTGAATAACTACCAAAAAATTAAACCCCCTGGGTACAGTAATAGAGGATTGACATACGCCCATCACATGAACTCTCTTCCTAAAAAAATCTGACTGTTCAATAGGTTAATACATTAAACCCTTTAGGTACCAGGTCTCTGAGCTGATTCTCTCATATACTTTGTGTCACTGAAATAAATGGACTTATGCAAATATAAACCCAAATGTACATCAGTTTCCCTTTATCTTTGTTATTGAAATAGGCAATGCCCAGAGGCACAAAAGGTCAATGTGGGATATAAATATTTTCCAATAGCCTGTGTAAACCGCAGTCTACAAGAGAGACAAAAATATATTCAATGAAAAGTCCTAGTGATAAAGAAAATGAAATGCAATTAATTAATTGTTGAAATTGTAGATGAAAGGGGTCAAATCAATCCCTTATATCATTTCTTTGGCTTCACAGAGTCTCACAGAGGATAAATTTAGGAATTGTATATTCAGAGCAAAACTGAATGGCACTAATTTATCACTTTGTGACTCTACTTTTGTGTCAGAATCAGTATTACTGAAGAGCAGCAAGAGAGTATAAAACACCCATTTGCAAATGATGCATATCTATTGTATGCAATGCTTATAATNGGAAAGGGTCATTAGGCACTGGAATATGCTGCCCAGGGAGGTGGTTGATTCGCCTTCCCTGGAGGTGTTTAAGTTACGGGTGGACGGGGTCCTGAGGGACATGGTTTAGTGTTTGATAGGAATGGTTGGACTCGATGATCCAGTGGGTCTCTTCCAACCCGGTGATTCTGTGATTCTGTGATTCTGTGATACTTTTGTGTCAGAATCAGTATTACTGAAGAGCAGCAAGAGAGTATAAAACACCCATTTGCAAATGATGCATATCTATTGTATGCAATGCTTATAATGAGAAAAATACTCTCAGAGAATAACAGTTCACAAATTACCTTCTGGCTTTTAGATATGAGTGTTAGATGAGTTATTCTGGAAGGACTCAGCTGGTCACCAGTATAAGAAGTCTGTCTGGAGGCAGCCATTGTTCTGTCCCACAATTTACACAGGTTTTGTGCAGGGAGCATGATTTTCTATGGGCATGTTGGCTGTTCCATTGGGTAGAAGTATATTGACAAGAAGATATTAAGTCATTCTTTGAAATAACCTGTTTGTATATTCTAACATTCTCTAACAAAAAACTGTGTTTAAAATATGTGGGTGTGTAAAGGTATGCAACCAGCAACAGATAGGAAAACAGCTCAGTTGCTGCTGCTCTGTATAGTATGCACCTGGGAGATGCAGCAACTCCAGGTTTTGACCACTCCCAGAAGCTGGAAATGCAGAAGAACCTTACTTTGTACAGAGGTATGGCTCCAGCTTCTCTCTGCACATGAAAGTACCTTCCATACATGCATATCCACAAAAATAACACCACTAACCAGTATCTTTCATCCACCTTGGAAAGAGAAATCATACCCACATTTTTTTCCTGGTTTTGACCACTATATATGTGTGTATGATTACCAGATGGAGCTCAAGCCATCTTTTATTGGTTTTATTCTTTCAACTTCACAGAATGGAAAAAATTACAGTTTATGCTTCAGTCAGATCTTTTGCATTGTTTTTTCTGTTTGGAGTACATTGAGAGTGGATGAGCAAATTTTATTCAGAAGTACCTGACCTAAAGTTCATAGAAAATTATTTTGAGTTTTGACTTGGAACTGTAGTCTGGCTTTGGTCAAGAAACTTTTCCTTTCTCCTCCATAAGACTATCATGGAATAATTTAGAATAGAAGGGTCCTCTGGAGTTCATTTACAACCCTCTACTAAACAGAGGACAGCTTGATCAGGCTGTCCTGTCTGGTCAAGTTTAAAATCTCTCCAAGGAACTTCCCTGTCAAAATGTTAGAGCTAGCAAACTGCCTCTTCAGACCTGATAATTTAGGATAATTTAGGGAAAATAAAAAATATGTTACTAATAATTTTGGTTACATTAATGACCACTTACTTCATTTCTAACTGTCTGAATTTATTTTATATGGTTAGATATGGCAAGGTTAGTACAATGATTGTCATAGAGAATAAATCAGATATCTCATACGTATTTGACTGAAGAAGAGAAAATGTGTGAAAGTAAATTTCAGGGATCCCGTGAGTAAAAAGATAGTATGTCAAAGTCAAGCAGGTAATCAGACTACATACCCTAAGGTATTCCAATAAATCAAGTTGTCATGAGTGCTTCTAATGAAGGACCATCTGTGAAGGTTTTACCTTTACCGTCTCCAGCTAGTATTCAGCTGGCGAATGACTGCAATATTTTTTCCAACAGAAAATACAAGAGTCAAAAATATAGAACGCAATTTTTAAATATCTCTAGATGCATTAAAAATGATAAGTACAGAAATGACAACTACAATTATCTACTGTATCTCCTATGTAACATGAGCAATAGGATTTCTCAAAATTAAATGACTTTTAAAATCCCAGAAATCCATCTCTCCCTCTCCCCACAAAAAAAAAGGAGAGAAAGAAAATTTTGCACTACTTTTCTATTCAAGATCTTCCAGTGTTTTTTCTCCCTATGATGTTGCAGCTTACTTCCCAAAAAAACTCCAACTCTCAAGTTTCAAATGCTGAATTTTGTTACTGCTTCACCTGCTAGATTGTGTTCTTTTAAAGGAGAATTTGTGAGATATAGAATTTAAGATCATGGGGAAGAAGTACTAGTATAAACCCAAGAGATATTAACTTCTGCAAATTCATGCAAGCAGAATGAGGGTCCACGCTCATTATGACTAACAAGGCTTTCATTCTCATGATAATTATGACAAAAATGCATAGCACTTGAGGATGAAAGGAAAATGATTGAAAAACACATTATGAGACTACCTAGTGTTACCTGAATGCTCCAAATATTGCTATATTTATTTAATACTTCAGGAAAAGTGTAGTATGAACTGACACTGCTTTAAAGAATGAACAGGTGAAAAACCAGAGAAATAAGGTCCATTTATTGTTTGTGTGAAGTTAAGATGCCAGATTCCTCACCTAGGATAGAGTAATGATGGACACAAGTAAAACCTGGGAGAAGAGTGGTTGGAGAGTAGCCCTGCAGAAAGGGGTGTGGGGCTCCTGCTTGACAGCAGGCTCAAGAAGAGTCAACAGTGTACCCTGGCAGCTGAGAAGACAAACCATGTACTGGGAGGGCATCAAACAGGACGTCACCAGCCAGTCAAAAGAGGTCATTATCCTGCTGTATTTAGCATTGGTGTGGCCTCACTTTGATTAGTGCAGTTCTAGGCCCCACAATTTAAGAAGGATGTAGAGGTCCTTGAATGTGTCCAGAGAAGACTAACAAAGCTGCTCAAATGTCTGGAAGGAATGTCCTCTAAGGAACAACTAAGGACTTTGGGTTTGTCTGGTTTGGAAAAAAGGAGTCTGAAAGGTGGCCTCATTGCTCTCTACAGCTTCCTGAGGAGAAGAAGTGGAGAAGAAGGTGCTGATCTCTTCTCCCAGTACATAAGGGAATGGTTCAAAGCTGCACCAGGGGAGGTTTAGACTGGACATTAGGCAGCATTTATATAGTGAGAGGGTGGTCAAAACTGGAACAGGCTTTCTAGAGAAGTGATCAACGCTAGTGTCGAACAGGCATTTGGATAATGCATTAATAATGTGGTTTTGATCAGCCCTGAGTTGGTCAGATAGTTGGACTAGGTGATTGTTGTAGGTTCCTTCCAACTGAACTAATCTCGTCCTGTTCTATTCAATTTGTTTTTATTTGATTTTACTGTACTGTGCTGTGCTGTGCTGTACTCTACTCTACTCTACCCTACCCTACCCTACCCTACCCTACCCTACTCCACCTTATTCTCCTGTGATGTGTGGGACTTCATTCCCCTAACTCCTTCAGACCCAGGGACGGAAGAGATTTAGGAAGAGCAATTGTCAGTGCAAAATCAAGGTTAAAACGTTGTTGAGTGTCTCTGCTTTCTTGATATCTGTTGTTACCAGATCCCATGATTCATTATGTTTGTAGAGTTTCTCTACAAATGACCCTCTGTTCTGTTTCTTTGGCCTCTTCATTACTTTTGCAGAAAAGGTAGCAGTATAAAATAATACTCTCCCCTCTCCTCTATATCTAGAATTTGGCAATACTTACATAAGAGGTAATCAGTTTTCTGCTTATGCTTCAGCTACAGACTTTTGGTGTCTTATTCAAAGTTCTCATAGGTAACAAACATTGGAAATATAGATCACAGTTAAGAAGCTGTCATAGTTAGTAATTTTACACTATTATGTTTAATAACATACATAAAGAAGATAGAAAAATCACCTAGTAAAAAGTTCAGCATGAATATCCTGGAAGTGCCACATCAGACCAAACACATTGTTTCAAAGAAACTTTTTTTTTTTTTGCTGCTCTGACATTCCTCTAGGCAACTCTAGCATCTGTAGCTCATTGTAAAATATTCCTGCTATTTTTCTTTAATTAAAATACATTGCAGTGCAATCTACTTGTCAAGTCTGAGATTACCAAAGCTGTTTCACACTTCCAACCTCTTTTTGTCTGAATGTGGGTTACAATATGACAATGATGAGGTAACATCCACTAGATTTTCCATGAAAAATGAAAAGAAAAATATAACTTATGTAAAATTGTACTTTTACCCCGTAAACTCTGCAAAGAATCTGCATAAAAGTAAATAGCAGTTTTATAGTTCAAACCTTAAGTGTCTAAATGCATTCCAATTTCAAACAGTAATTCAAAGAATTGAAGTGGAAACATCTTTGCAGCCATTGTAATTTAAACACTGAAAGTTGTAAAACTTTTATTATAGCCCTTTTTCAAAGTATCTGTGTTTAATCTTGAAGGGTATTTCTACTTCTAGTAATTTGAGCTCTCAGAGAGGTACAAATAGTGAATGTAATGTTGATCTCTCTAGATAATTTATTTCTATTCTATGTCTATTAAAAAGTACCATTTTTTTAATTACTTCAAACTTAATTTCAAATATGATATCATGGAAACCTTTTCCAGCCTGAGTATTCACAAACTGTGTGTACCTCAGATAGCTTGTGGGAAGTTAGCAATGAGACCCTTCTAATGCCAAACAACCCATGGATACAAATTCCAAATCACGTATTCCATAAATATGATAACAAAGATCACACTGAGATGTGAGATGCTCGCTAGTGATTTGGTTTGGGAACCAAGTTTCAAGATTTATCCTGGCTCTTGGCTTCTGTCTTGAAAATCAATATCACTGGTTTCAGCTTTCTCCTTTTACAGACATGATAATATTGTCTTACCTATGTTTGAATCTGCTCTTTATTTATTTTTATCAGAGTATCCCCCCACATTATTTAAATGAAAATCAGTTAAATTAAGACATTATGGATGTGTAGGTAAGCACAGTGAAAAACTATTTGGGAAAGTTTTTTCTAGGAGCCAAGTTACGGGTAGAAAACAATTTCTGTGATATTTGCGTTCCTCGTCTTGAGTTCTGCAGCATATCTTTTTTTTTTTTTTGAGTTCAAGATCAAGGTGTGATACTACTATTTTACCCTCAACAATTTATGAGAATGTGCTTTCCAGCTACTTTGTGCTGTTGTATAACGGCCCATGTATATCAATATTGTGATGTTCACGATGAGCAGTGTATTAAAACCTCACATGAGCTTACAAACTGTTAATTCCCCAAAAGGTGACCTAATTTGTCAAACAAAAAGGCCATCTGATTGAACTAACTCTGGCATAAATATTTAATCTCAATATTAAAGCTGATTTGAGTAAAACCAGAAGCAGAACCCTCTGGAAGCTAAAACATTTACAAAATGAAGACTTATCTTTCAACACATTGCAGCATTGACCTAGTTTGCATTCGTTTTCATAGCAACAACAGATATAACATTAATCTTTGCTTAAAAGATATCAATCATAATTACAATCTGGAAACAGTATCTGCTAAAGTGGGTGAAAGCATCTTAAGACCATTAATAGTGAAAGCATGGAGCTATGTCACAGACATACTGCAGACTTTTTGGCTGCTAAATCACAAACAGTATTTCTTGGGGTTAGAAAGGGTTTGGTTTGTGTTTTTTTTTTAATATCAGTGCCTGGTTCACTTGTCTGGACTGTTTTTCATTAACCGTGATAAGAATAAACACAAATATACATGGAAGGTACTAGAAAACATATAATATTTCAGGATACTCCATAACTTTTTTTTTTTAAAAAAAGGAATAAAACTTGGCAGGTTTAACAAAATGAAGTAGACTGTAGGACACTGCCTTCATTGCATTACATTGTCACAGAGTGCGAGGCTCTAAATTAATAAAGTGTGGAGACAAGAATTCTTGGTAACGATTCAGGAAATCAGGGTTATTTAAAAATAGAAACCATTATGTATTTTACTGATCTTCTAGCAGTTTTGTAGGACTTGAAAAGACTGCAAAACAATCTTATTAGATGGAGTTGTGAACAATTCATTAGATGTATAAAACTACTGATGCTAGGATTCATTATTATTTTCAATTAGAATGTCTCCTAAAAAGATGAGATGAACAATTTTAGGCCCTGCTATGTGTTTAAAGGTATTGCTTAGAAAAACACAAATGCTCTCTAAAAACCAATCTGCTTCATAGGGGTCTTTCTGTCTTTCTCTGTATATCATGTAATGTCTTTGCACAAATTCTATGTTACCTTAGAAGATGATATGCGACTGCTTTGAAAACGATTGATAAGGAGCCTACAGCAACGACAGGGAGGGACACTTTATCAAGGATTATGGTGATTAGATGAGGGGCAGTGGTTTTTAAACTGAAAGAGGGTAGATTTAGATTAAATATTAGGAAGAAACTCTTAGCTTTGATCATGGTTAGAAACTGGAACAGGTTGCCCAGGCCAGTTGTGTACATCTCCTCCATGGAAGTGTTCAAGGCCAGGTAGAATGGATTTGGGCAACCTGATCTAATTGAAGATATCCCTACCCATGGCAGGGGATTATAACTAGATGGTCTTTACAGTTCCTTCCAACACAAATCACTCTGTGATTCTGTGATATGATTGTATCAAGTCTTTAAAACACTAAATTTTAATCATTATTATTATTTCCTCAATTCATAGGGTCATAGAATATCTCAAGTGGGAAAGCACCCATAAGGATAATGGCAGTGGGATTCAGAAGATGTGATTGAATAAAGGTTATCTTAAAGCCTCAAAATCATGCAGTTACTAACCAAAACACAGGCCACAGTTAATCATTATTATATTAATAAGGAGTACTGGAGATAGTTGAGACCTTACAGAAAATAAAATGTAGAGAAATGGCAAATATTTATGTAGAAATGACTTTCCAAGGAGCATCTATTTCATTATTTGTGTGTTCTGCAGTAATGATTTAATAATTTAAAAGAGAAAGTATCAGTTCCTGAATTATCAGTAGAATTTCCTTCTCAAAGTACTGTAGCAGCTTGTCATTCAAAACCTTGATCCACTCTGCTTATGAAAACTAATGGAGGAGCAATTTAAGTTATTTAGCCTGAAAATATATAATTTTTTTCTAATTAAAAAAATATGTTCTGCCAATAGATATCTGTACTGTCAAGATATCTCTCCATTATTGTAAACACAACAGGTAGCAACTACTGTAATGGCCAATACTTTCCATTAGAAGATCGTGTTGCAATTACTCCAAATTTAAGTTAAAAAAATTACTAAATACTCATTTACTCTCTTAAGGATGCAGGAAGTTATGGATGGAAAAAACTTACTATAGAAGGTACTGAATAAAGACAGGAAAGGAAAGTGAGACTAGGAGCCTGGAAGTGGGAAATGTGGAATAGAGGACCTGTAGGCAATGAAACAAATTGACATGAAGACCAAAAGAGAGCTAGAAAGACCTTACTATCCATTTTAGTCAAATAGATACTTATAGTAAGTAAGAAAATATCAGATGGGATCAGCAGTAGGAGAGAGATCAGAAACCAGATGCAGGATGGATACATAACTGATACAAAAGCTCAGAAAAATACTGGTCAGTGATGAAGTGATTGGTTCTGGTTCTGCCAAGTGCTTGGGAAAAGCAGTTCCTCACGAGCCCATGTATAGCTCTCCAAATTACTGGAAATTTTACATTAATCTCTCATGTCTTCATTTTCCATCTATAAAAAGGAGATAGCAATAACTACTAACTTGGCAGAGACATTGTAAAAATAAATGTATTAGTGTTCATGAACCACTTCTATGCTGCAGTGATGAATTCCGTAAAAAACTTCTGAGGAAATTAATTTTATTTTTAGAGTAGAATAGTTTGAATTGTTTGAATTAACTAAGGTGGGGGGCTGTGCACTGAGCAACAGAAAATTTAACATATTCAGTAAGTAATTTTTCTGGGGCCTGAAAGAATGTGGAGGGTCTAATGTAAAAAAATGAAAAAATGCAAATTTCTATTGAAGGACTCTTGCATGCAAAGTGAAATTCAGATTGCATAAAAAAAATGATAAATCCCTCATTCTGTAGCTTGGATGTTTGGTCTTGCCATTCTAATAAAGTTCAATGTACTATTTAATGTATAGTTAGACATACATTATATAACGTTCTGACAATGCATTGTCATTTAATTAGTGTGGTGTATGGAGTGGGAAGGTGGGTGGTCCAAGGATTTACATATTTATAGAATCTTGAGGGCATTTCTGTATAGTTCCATGCTTGATGAGATACAGGGCTGAAATCTAATAAAGGGTTTGTTTTGAGTTTTTTTCATTGTTTAGCTGTGTAAGTGTTAATGTACGGAGACAGGTTGCAATATGTTTTATGGAGAGGATTTTTCCTTTTCATGTATGTAACACATTCTATGAAATTTCTAATATTTGGCTATTAAAACCAGTGCAGAAGAAATTAGGAATTTATGGGTCCTAGTGTGTAATACAAACATCACATTACAGATGTAATGCAAATATTCAGCCTTGCGGAATTCAAGACTATCATGTCCTCTGGTGTCTTCTCCCAAGTGACAGGACAAGAGGGAATGGCCTCAAGCTCTGCCAGGGGAGGATCAGGCTGGACATTAGGAAAAAAATTTTCACAGAAAGGGTCACTGGGCATTGGAACAAAAGGCCCAGGGAGGTGGTTGATTCACCTTCCCTGGAGGTGCTTAAGGCACGGGTGGACAAGGTGCTGATGGGCATGGTTTAGTGTTTGATAGGGATGGTTGGACTCGATGAACCGGTGGATCTCTTCCAACCTGGTGATTCTATGATTCTATGATTCTATGATTCTATGATTCTGTGTCCAGGGATTTGGCTATTATCATCACATGGTTATTGTGACATTTCTTGACATTTTCAACACATAGCGGTCATCAGAAGACACTTTTTATTTTATTGTCACTGGTGAGAAATTATTCTTAGAGTTTGTTATGACTTTATCCTCAAAATAATCTGCAAAATTACAGTAATTTTACTATGTTCATGATTTTGAAGTGCAAAACTTTACAAAAAAAAGTAATTATCACAACTGAAAATTCAACTTATATGTTGACAATACTTCCCATATTTGTAGCATTTGAAAATTCAATTACTTTTTTCATTGTGCTCCAAACAACAGTGAAAATATGAAGAAAAGCAAACGACAAAGCGGCCCGTGAACTACACACTGTTCTGAAATTATATCACTGAAGTACTGATCTTTATTGATAGAACTCTTGAATGTAGTAGGAGCCTCAGCTTTTATCAATTATTATGCTTTAAGTGTGGATTTGCTTTTATCATTTTTGTCTTCTCACATCCACAAACTGAACGCCTGTCTTTTATTTCTGTATCTCATGCTTCATAGGGTAAGCTTCATGCTTCATCTGTGTAAGCTATTCTGTCTTTATGGAAACGTAAAGAGAGGTGATCACTGGATTTGGGACCATATGTAAATTAACTTTAATTCTATTCCATAGGTTTTTTTCTTATTAATTTTTATTAAGCTAGCTAAAAAGCTTATCTGTATTTCCTTTAATTTCCTTAGTCAGTCTAACTCAGCTTGACTTCTGCTAATTCTCACTTTATCTGTGTTTCACAAACTTCCACGTGTTGTTTTTCTTGATAATCAATCTCCTTCATTCCTTGTAAGCTTTTCTTAAACTTGATACCACCTCTACAGCGTTAATAACTCAGCTAGAACTCAGTTCTTTCCTAAAAGTTTTCCTCCCTGGGTTGCAAAATTTTCACCCTAATGTGACTCCACTGCTTTCATATTCAGTGCTGTTCCTGAGCAGATCAGCTTAAATGCCCTGTCTACTTCTCTCTTCTACCCTCTCAGTCTTTTGCTGCTCCCTCCTTTGTGCTATCACAAGTACCCGTGTACCTGCATCTACGAACAGAAGAATAACCTGTCATAAAAATTTATTTCTCAACCAGACCTGAAGCCTGATCTACATCTCAGGAAAACTAAGATACAGCTGAGTCAGGATAAAGGAAAGAGCATAGTGAGAGTAGAAATGCCATGGTAGCACTACAAATATCACACAAGAAACTTCAAGTAAAATTACACATTTAATTTGAAAGAAGGCAGAGTACTGCTCACGACAATTTGCAGTCCCTGGAAGTCTGTAATAGAGAGGTGACATGATAATTGTCAAAAGTCAATCTGTGTTAGAACTTGCAAAGGAAATCTAGAAAGTGTTGTCTGGTCTTGGTACAGAATTCTCCTTCAGCCTTTTAAAATTTTCTCCTATTTAGTAATGTTACTCCTAACTATTGTCAACTATATTTAAAGGCCAAGCTTAATGGTTCATTAGCATGATAGATTAGATTGTGAAAGACGGGTAAGTAGGTTATAAGCAGGTTAAACACTAGTCATCCAGTCCTGCAAAGAAACGCACAATGCTAAAATGAGAAGTGAGTAATGTACTATATATCTCTAAATTATTGCTGTAATTACATTTCAAACTGTATCTGCCTACATGACTGATTTCTATTAATGTTTCCACAGAACACAAAATATAAAATGTATTATTTAAAGTACGTTTTCAGAGTTAAAGACTGAGAAAAACTTAAACCTTAGAATACTTTTTTAACATCAAAACTTATGTAGCAATAAATTAACTTGACAAGATTAATAAATCTCATTTCCATTTGAATACTTTGAAATAGTCATAACTTTTTTTGGTATTTAATGAATATGAGGATCAATGAGGTTGAAGTTATGCCTATGTGCAATTCAAATGGAATGACATAATAAATGTTGCTCAATGGAGTACATCCAGAATTGATATCCTTTTCTAAAGCTACTAACTTATTATAATAAGAATCAAATTTGCACTCTATTGATGCATAATCCATAATTAGCAATCTGACCTCACCTTCTCAAGATGGTTAATGCTACTATGCTAAAGAATAAATGCTTTTGTGTTGCTGTTTTAGTGCTTCCTGCATTTTGGCTCTCAGCTTTGTCAAATGCCTCTCTAAGGCTGAGATAATATGTGATTTCACCACATGAAAGACAAATGGGATAAAGTGAAGGAGTAAGTTAATTTTTTGTAAGGACAGACACAGAGTAACCAGCTTCTTTCAGGAGAACAACAAAAATCTAATATTTTTGCCTTACATAATGTCTCTGGAACTCTGTGTTGATTAGTATGGTCTTCTCATGTTCCTGAATGTCACCCTACAGAAGGACTTCATGTGTAGTTAAGATTCTTCAAAATTAATCTGCTACCTATGATTACTAATATCGAGTATTTTATAACAGAAATATCAATATGCATGACTGAGAATTAATGAAGGATGGATGTAGATTAGACCAAAATTTGAATAGTTTCTTTAGTGCTATTTATCCTTTTTTTCGTAAATTTCATCTCATAGTAACAGTTATAAAATTATATTATTTCACTTAGCTATGACATAGCTGATTTTCATGTTAAATATGCAATGAATTCATTTCTGCTAGTGTGCTGAAGACTCCATTCAAGATACTCAGAATCTGTCTATAGCAGTAAAATGAAAAGTACCAAGAAATACTCTCTTGCATTGGACTTTCATCATGGACACTGTCACAGTATAAGAAGGATCCATGAGAACTTTTGGTGGGACCACAGCTTTCTCCAAGACAATTCTTGTCATCTTTTGGATGTTAGCAGGAGTGACTAAGGGCTATTCCCAGATGACAGATTAACAGTACCCTGTTTATCAAAAGATAAAAGATTTTAGAAGTATGGACACAGACCTTTTTATATAGTTTATTCTCAATGCTAGGAAATGTTTAATTTACTAGCATAGACACAGAACCTTTTTTGGAACTGACAAGATACTGCTTAGAGGAGAAGATAAAAGAAAATTTCCCCATTCTCCTTTTGTCTTCAAGGAAAGAAATACTTTTTTTTCTTATGTAGGAAGGAACTGGGTTTCCCCTGCTCTTTAATGTTGATGTAGCAATGGAAAAATAGAAGCTTACTGCAGTTCTCAGACAGCCTCAAAAGCGGAACTAAAGGAACAGAAATACACAGAGCAAGGCTACCAGAGCTCTTAGCTGGTCTAAGCTGGTCTTAGCTGTTATAGACAAGTCACTGTAGGTCAGGAGACCATTTCTAAAGACTGTAGGCTTTGTGCAGAAGAGGAGTTCCAGGAGACAAGATGTGTATTTTATTTCCTGAAGTTCTCAGAGGGTATCACTCCTGAATACAGCTGAACTCCCATGAGGTTTACATTCTGGCAATACTCATTAATGGTCGTTTGGGAAATTTGAACAGTGGATAAATATTCATCCATTTTGCCATTCCTGTCAGAAAGAGTGGATGCATTCTTCACAGTTTCAGGTGATCCCTTAAGTGCTGTTTTTATTTATTTTGTAAGACTTTCTTTTGGACTTAGATGAAAGATTTATCTATGTGAAGCAAGGCCGAAGGTAAATTTTCATCAAAGATTTGCCATAGCCGTAATGATGAACCCAGATCTACCATTTCAAGTAGGAAAGCTTTTTGGAGAACTCCTGGAGAAAAGAAGTTGTAATGAGTTCCTCTGATTTTAAGGCATGAAGTTTGTTCTTTCAAGAAAATAAAAATTATGTCTGTCATGATGGCACAATAGTAACAAACCATACAGATATTTTCAACTCTATCTTTAGAAATTCTCATGTTTAATAACAACCAAGAGGTTAAGCATGTGCTTAATTTTAAACACATACATGATCCCATCATTCTCAAAAGATAATGCAGATATTTTAAAATAAAATACTTTTTTTTAGAATGTGGGCACATCTTAGCATCTTGTACCATTGAACTTAGTTGTATAAGCTACATGTTTCTAAAAAAACCCAACAAGGTATCATCACAGCTAAAATTCAAATAACTTGATTTTTCAAAGTTGAAACTAAATAGGAAGTGCTTATTTGACCAAAACTTTGTTTTTTCATCATTTTTATATGAAAACAATACATAACTTTCAGCTTATAATTCTTTCTGTTCCTCTTAACAAAAAGGACTAGATTTGCAGAATTGTAAAGTAAAAACGTTGAAGTGATTTGAACATTTATGAGGGAAACTGTGGCATGTGGGTTTGATATGAGTCTTAGAGTCACTGAAGACCTTAGCCTTGAGATCTCATTTTCTAAGAAACTTTTGTTGTGAAATGGTTCCACCTTGCACAAATAAATAATAAAAGAGAAGGAAAACAATGCTTTCACATCAGAAATAGAAATTAGATCCCTTGCTTCAGTAAGACAATATAACTTCCCTGGTACTCATTAAGCTGAAACTCTTTGTGGAGTGTGATAGAAATTCATATTAATCTCAGGTCCACTGCATTATATTCTTTGATTAATAAACTATTTATGAATAAATTGCAATCAGTCCTGTATGTAATTAACTTTTTCTGTCATATACACTTGGTATGCAGGTGTATCTTAAGCATATATTTCCTAAAAACAGAAAATAAAATTATGCAGAAAACATCTAAAAGTTTCATAATATCATATCTGTAGCTATTTTTAACCAGCATAGCAACAATCTTCACATTGCTGTGACAGTTTCTGTGTAAAGTAATGCCCAGCTTAGGTTGTATTACAGGAAGATTAGGGACTTCTTTTAAAACTTGAAGTTTGACTAGTTGCATCCTTATTTCTTTTCCCACTTCAGTTTGTTCTCATCATTCTTTTATACTATTTAATACTGTTTAGCTTTGTTATGTTGCTTATTCTAGAATTAACATGAGAAAACAATGTTTTTCTCATGTCTAGAGGGTTGTAATGAAACCATCTTTTTACAAATTAATATTAGAAAATTATGAAGGACACATAACAACATGTCCAGGGAGCACGATGACAAGAAAGAAAATGTGGATCATTAAGCTAATTTCGTAACAATTGAACTTGCTGTCATGCTGTCAGATGTCTGCCATGATGGAATGGGCAGTGCAATTGCTATTGACTTATGTATCTGCATTATGGCCATCATCTACTGGACATTCATGGTAACTTATCAGTAGGAAAAAGAGATCTAACTTGTATCTAATCAATAGCCTTCTCAGTAGAGTAAATGAGAAAATAGCTTTAAAAATAGAAAAAAAGAAAATTATACAAAAAAATCGTAGAATTACAGGATGGTTTGGGTTGAAGGCGACCTTAAAGAAGCCAATGACAATCAGATTAATCAAATTGCAGTAAAAAATTATTTCCCCCCTACCACTTCTTTTATTTTTTTAGTTCAGACTTTAAATATCATGGGGATGGTAGGCTTGTGGAAGGTTCAATAATCCATAGACAGAGAAAAGTAATTTTGCTTTGTGACCGAATGGAATACAGAGATTTTACATGTGGCAAAAGTAAGCACAAAATCCATCCACTGTTGTTGCCAAAGTTGTAGCACACTGTCCCAAAGCACAAAATATGCAGCTGCTGTTCAGCAAGGCAGGTGGATTTAGTCAATTTGGAACCTTTCTATTTTTTTGCTATTTCCCACAAGGTTCAAGTCAATTATTCTTGTTTAGATATGTATAGTTGACAAAAATAGCCTGCATTCAAAAATTAATATTCAAGTTTAATTTTTAAATCCTCCCTTTAGGTTGCACAAATTTCTAGCAACAGAAATGTGAGGCGATAGATAAGAGACCAAACTAAAACCATCTAAAAATGTATGTGTGCTTAGTGCATAAGTTACTTCATGAAACTTTTATACTTTAGGTTTCATCTCCTCAAGACAATTTTGATGCTATTGCACTTCTTTAAAATCATTAGGTGCTCAACAAAGTTGGAGTTCTGCTTGCAGCAACTATAAATTTACTCTGGTCACTTTATTTGGCTGATGCTCTTGCCTTCATACGTACACATTTTTTAAGCTACGATAATTGCCTTTCCCTTCTCTACTTCCACTGATTACAGAATCTTTAAGGATTTGTTTGGGATTTAAATTACGGTTCCACAGACCTAGCCACGCCCAGAACTACAAAATTCATTAATGTTAAAATGAGCTAAAGGAATTCTGTAATTATTCCTCAAATGCTCTTACATTTTAATGAGATGATTAGAATCTTATTAAGAAAACAATATACTTTATGTATGTACTATTCTTCATGATTAGGAAGTATAAATGACATTCGATGCTGTGGTAAACTCATAGTTTTATACCTTATTAAGAACCTGCTACAAGCAAACTTCTGAAGTATGACTTTAAACATGATTTCTGTGATAAAGAATTCTGATTTGCTTGAAATTTTGTCAGTGTTACCTTTGGGCTTTTTTTTCTCCATTTTTTCTGCATCAAACTCTGTTGAAGACACCTTGGAGGTGTTCAAGGCCAGGTTGAACGGGACCTTGGGAAGGCTGATCTACTGGGACACATCCCTGCCCATGGCAGGGCCTTGGAACTAGATAATCTTTAGAGTCCCTTCCAACCTGAACTGTTCTATTATTCTATGAGAAATTACTGGTGAATATTGCTTTTATTAAGAAATATCTTTATCCTTAATTTTTGTAATGGTATGGGGTTTATTACTCTTTTTTTTTTCCCCCGGATATCTTAAAATAGCATAAAACTGTATGGTCTTGGGCATGAGAGACCATAGGAAATGTAAAGAAGATAAAAAAGATGACTTATTTGCTATGACAGATCAAAATTTCTAGCACACCTTTAACAGCATGTAATTTCTGTTTCTGTTTTGCTTCATAAAAATAACCAGTGATACAGGTGGTCATTTCAAATGTTACATCTCTAAGCATTTTAAAGTAATATCATTTTTTTTCCCCTTTCAAATCCAAAGACATCATTTTGTAATGTTTACAATGCATCACAAGTGCTGAACTACATGATAATAAACACAGCAACTGAGATTTTGGCTATGAAATTGAGAGAAAACTGAGAACCAATGTAATAAATATGCTCTCCTTTTTCAAGTCTTGTGATATTTTGCATAGGGACATTATAGCACATGTTTTTTTCTGCTTAATGGTCCTTATTGTTCTCTTTTGAGCCATGTGCCATTTTTGCCTTTAATTAGAAGAAACCTCTTCAAGCTGAAAAGATGTAACTATTTTCCACAGCAGTACAAACCATGCACTCAAGCAACTCTGTGAACTTAATTTTTATAATTTTTCTGTGAAAGTGGTAAGTTTCTAAGCTTCTATAATCCACAGCTTTCAGTTAAAAAGGGAAAAATTGAATGCCATTATGTGTAGCTCTCTGTCTCATAATCAGAAATGCCTTCATTTATCCTTGGGATTATAAATCACCTTGCAAGCCATTAAACCCTAGTAAAATTGCAGGGCACCAATTACCATACATACTTTAAAGTTAGGGCTTTTTCTTACAAAATTCATTTTCAGTGTTTTACCTTCTGTCTTACTGAAAGTAACTGGAGACATACAAGACTACTGTTAACAAACAATATTACAAAATGTTCTACTTCAACTACAGTGAAATTCAAGACTGTCTTAGATATTTCAAGGCTGAAATGACAACAAAAATCATTATTTTAGGTTTATTTTGAATTTAACTTACTGAAAGATGACCGTGATATAAAATTCTGATATGAGTTTACAGTATGGGGACACCAGTTTGCACAGTGAGTTGCTGCATGATGCAAGTATTATTTCAATGGGACATGTCAGATGTTTAAGAACAGGACTATGAAGTAGCATTAAATCAAGAGCAGAGGAGAATCATGCTATAAGGAAATTAGACTAAAAATACACATTGAACTTGAAATTGCTCTTGTGAAGTTGCTCATGAACTTCTAAAAGAACTTAAAACAGATACGCCTCTATGCTTTTTTAAAAGATTTCTGAGTATTTAGAATAGACCTCTCTCTTGTAAATTCTACAGCATTTTTTTTTCTATACGTCAGCTTACAGCTAGCATTCCACCCTTAACCTTGCCTAAAAATCTTTCATTACAGTTCCCAAGTCAATACATTAATAAACAGAAATCACGCCAAAGACAGTGTAGCATAACAAGTCTGATATCTGTAAAAGCAAGTGTGCAAGCTAATAGTAATTTAACAAATTCCTGTAAAAATAAAGACACCAAACTCAACCTTTTCTTAATTATCTTTTATTTTTTCAACTTTAACTAGATTTGTTTCCTTGGGGGAGATAATGTTGTGACTACAAGTACATGGGGTTCTGAATGAACTGTGAATGTAGCTACTGAAACCCACAGACCCGCTTTTCTGAGCTCCAGCTCTCACTTTCTTTGTAATTTTTTTCAGCTAGGCCTCAAATAGCCACCTGTTGGCCATACTCCTGAAATGGAAGCAGAAATCTGAGATCCAAAGTCCTGGAGCTATTTATAATTACCAGTTGTCAGGTTTTCTAACCAAATGATTTGTTTCAGAATAGTTTTCTTGCCTAAAAGACAAAATGTATCAGAATGTCCTCAGAGATATATTTAAAACTGAAGTCCAAAAATAGGACCACTGATTTTAGACTTTTAACCATACTGCCCTAAGATGAGAAAGCTTTGACAAATGTGAGTATTGGTCTCAGCTCAGAAGTAGGTGGACAGTGCCATAATCACACTAACAAATACCTTGACAGGGTCTGCAGCAGATAAGACTAAAACTATAGATTTGAGAGGTCTGGCTTTATCAGGGAGGGGTGGAGTGAGGGAGGGTCAAAGACTCCACATTACTTCTGCTGAGTTCTCCATGTCACCCTATGCATCAATAGATAAAGAGGTAGGCAACTTGTCCTTAGCCCCATTGTTTTTCATTTGGGGCTATATAAAAATCTGCCTCATATTTCATGGCAATGTCCTATTTTCAGCAAGATCTGAGAAATTAGGATGGAGTTCTTTTTGCATCCATGACTTGTAATATCAACTTATGACAGATTTTACTTAGATGAAGTGCTAACATGGCCTTCTGTGAAGTGCCAAATTGAAGTCAATGTTGGGGATAAAATATCTGGAATTTTGGACCTGTTTTTCCTGATAGAGTGTCCGAAAATGAGTGTGCCGCAGATAAAGTTCACCCATGATCATGAACTGTTGATAGCTTCTGGAAAGTATATTGTCATGAATGATTTCAAAAGTTAGTATATTTCCACTTTCCATTAACAACTACCAAAAAAACCCCAAAACCTCAATACCATATGTATTATATGGTTTTCATGAATGTATGCATGAAAACACATATATACATATATTCATACAAAACTATGCTTACACACATAGTTATAGGTACAGACTACCCTGCAGATATGTAAGCAGTTTATCTAAATATATTCCTCAGTTTACTGTTCTTTCTCTCCTATTGGCTAGTGTGGCAAAATGATGAATGTTTCATGAAACTAGCAAAAAGTGAACTACATATATCATTGTGGAGTATTCAAGTATGACATTAAAGGATAGCATTTGGATCATGTACTTGAATTATTTTATCTGATAACTGGTTATCAGTAAAAAGTCCACAGAAAACCACTCCTTTGCACTAGGCATTTTATTTCTAATTTTGAGATCCTTGCCCAACAAAGACAGTGGACAGTGTAACTTTTGTGTAATGTATATAAAATACAATTTAGAGCCTTATGAAGCAATGCAATGACCTGATTTATCCATATTTAAAAAAACATTACTCACATGCAAACTGAAGAAGAGCCTCTCTGCTTAATATACTGCCAAACACATTGGTGGTTAAACACTGATACTGTCCAGAATCCTTCATTTCACTGGGGTTACTGATGATCAAACTTCCTTCTATTAAACTGAAGCGATAATCACTTTCAATGTCTATTTCAGTTCCATTTCGAAGCCATCTTGGGAAAATAGAAAGAAATTACGTTAGTACTTCATGGCTGAAGGAAGGCACAGAATACAGAATCTGATAGTCCCAGCAGTAACCTACTATTTCAGTAAAGCCTTGCGAGGGGACATTCTACAATACTTGTCTAACAAAAGCTAAGGGTTATTTTCTGAAAAACAACATAAGTTAAAAAAGAACTTAACCTCTCAAAAGAAAGCATATTCTTTGCTTTTCCCATGCTGAAATAAATTAGTAAATTTTTTTGTTTTCTTTTTCCCCACCAAAATCTTACAGTCCACAAAGACTTTAGACTCAAAATCTGCATAGCAGATGTATCTTTTATGACGTTTAACATCCTTATGATTATCAAACTTCAAATCATGTTCTATCATTAAAGCCTTTAACACAGATGAACTTAGAGTTAGCAGAGCTGAGTCTGAACTGCATGAATGCAAAGAATCATTCTTTTCCATTCTTCCAGCATTTGATATTCTGGGCCCAAGAAACAGAGAAATGTGAAGTAAATACAGAAAGCAAAACAGCAAAATATATGAAGAGCAGGGAGTCAGCAAAGGGAATGCTAAATTTGGCATTTTTCTGGAAGTGAAATGAGAAGCCTGAACAGTAAAGATATAGGTGGGAATGAGATAGGGTGGAAAAAGCCAGGCTGTAGGAAACTTTATAAAAAGTATTACACCAGAGCCAAAATGCTGAATAATCACTGAATGGACACTTATTTTTCTGGTTTTTTTCAGAGGTAACCTCAGTCTGTTACAATGTTTCTGCTGTGTGAGTGGGTTTTGGGATTGGTTTGTTATTTCTTCTTTTCTCTGGATATTTTCTGTCAAAAAACCCTCACCCCTCTCATTCATTTCTAAAAACTGAAGCAACAAATCCTCCAACAGTCCACTGGCTGTAAGAGGGAAGATTTTGCGTGGTAGATTAATAGACTCCAACACTCTGGAATAACCTTGAAGGTGGGGAGGTGGGAGATACATTAAGAACTTATAAACCACATCAGAAGAGTTTTTAGGTTTGTTTTGAGTTAAACTGCATAGAGCATGAAATTGTTAAAAGAATGTAAAGAAGAGATAACCAGTGTAAACAGGTACAGCACAGCTGATGTGATCCACGGATATTTCCTTCATTGCTAGTTCACACTCTGCAATTTCAAAGTTGCTCAGGAAATTGCCAGGTACTTCCAAGCTTCACCAGAGTTCAGTGAAGACTGGAAGAACTTGGCAACATCTAGACTACAGAGGAAAATTTAATGAAGCAAAATGATTATTGGTTCACCATATCTTGTTAACATTCATGGCGAATGAGGTACAGAGAGCAGAATTAATCTGAATTAACCTGAATATTTCATAATTCAAGGGTCAGAATTACCACAATCAAGATGAATTGTCAGACTGTTATTTGCTCCTTTGTTTCATGATCAGACTTTCTATTTCAGAGGATCCTTCCTTCATTTAATGTAAGAAGTGAAAGACTGTTGACAATACATTTATATTGCAAAGGATATTAGGGAACTGTCTATAGAATTCACTATATTTTAAAAAATATTCATACATAGTAGAGCTAAGAGGAAGGACTTTTCATCTTGAGCAATTTATTAATGATTTAAGATTTTGAACACAATCATACCAAAAGTTTTTACATATATATTCATTACTGTATATATGAATAAAAATGCAAAAATATTTTTTTTTCAGAAGTGATGGGAGATTTAGTTAAGGGAAAAGACCAAAATCACATTTTTCAGCCTTTCCAAAAGGGAATGGATTCAAAAATCAATTTGCTTCAATTAGCTTTCTTCACTTGGTTTCATTTTTAATTAAATTGAATTAAAAAATATATGGTTTTTGATGCTACCTCAGCTTTGGATATTGATGTTTGCCTGCCAATATATCTTGAGGTCTATCCTGAAAAATTGTATTTCTTTTATA